>JAHZMY010002335.1:0-10749 GCA_027743915.1 Seira sanloemensis | reverse complement strand
CTTTTGATGCATGGTACCGCCATTACCGGGATTTTGTCGAGAAGTTTCCCGGTTTTTGACGGAAAATTTGTAATTGATATTGGCAGGATAGGTAGGCGTTTAACATTAAGGGATAGGGTTCCTAGATTTTTTCCCGGTAGCACGGGTTTTTATAGAATGTAGGCTACCAAAAACAGTGTCCAAATGTCGATTTTCATTTGATGTAACGATGGGAAAGCATTCAATGGCTGGGGCATTGTAAGACAAATAAAAGTAGGCATTTGAAAGGAATTTTTGGGCAGTTTTGACGGTTTTTAGGCAGTTTTGGGCGGGTTTCATATGCTTTAGTATCGTCTTGCTCCGGCCACCGTAATTACTTCGGAGGGTTTCCGAGATTTTTAGATTTTTTTTGTGATTTTCAGAAATTCCATGATTTTGATTAAAAATTGAAAGTGCCTTCCGAAAAATTGAGGAACACTCAAAATTGCCATTTTTTTAAATAGAAATTTGACGTTGTTCAGACGTAACTGAATTTTTCTCGAAGTTCGGGATTTTTTCAGAAATGGTCCGTTTATAAAACAAGAACCGATTTTTCTAGGGTATGCGCATTAAGTAGGATCTCAATTACATGTGTTCTAGGAAAAATTCTGGGATTTTTGGAAATAAAAAGAATTTAGACATCTGTCCTACCCAACCACCATTGTCATTTAAAGGACTGAAAAACTCCGTGGTTGGGGTAACTTGAGACTGAGACAAATCCTACCACGCATTTGGAACGAGTTTTTAAAAATTTTAAAAAAACTGTCAGTTTTTGCGCATCATCATGTTTGATTTTGTTGATAGATTTTAACACAATTTTGTCCTTCGCCGGCAAAAACACCGATTTCGCAATTCACCCCAATATGGTTCTCTAGTGGCACTTTACTTATTGAACAATTTTTAAAAATACAGAAATGCCAAGTTGTCATTTTTGTGTTGACATGACAATTTTTTTCAGATCACATGACATTCCCATAATATAAAAATCACTGACTGACCTAAGGTCGCATTCTGCTCCTCGAGTTCCGCCGTCCTCTCCCTCATAGTACCAAACGCCTCCAATATATCCCTCAGCTTCGCCTCAGTCTCCTCCAGCTGCTTCTTCAATTGCTGATAGCCCTCCTCGTCAACGGGACACTGTGACATCTTCTCCAGCTGCCTGCGCAGCTCCTTATTCTCCGCGGTGAGCTCCTGGACCCTCTTCTCCAATTCGTTGAAGGTCATCAAGAGATCAGAGATCTCTTGAATGCGGTCCTCCAACTCCCTTATTCTCTGGATATATGATCCCAGGAACCTGTTCAGGGTTGGCCATGGGGAATTACGGTTAATGGGTGGGAAATAATAAGAAATATCCCATATTCCTCAGCTCAGCCACTCAGAATATGCGTCAAATGGGAAATTTACGGTTCATGTGGGTTATATTCGTATTAGAGGGAAAATTCTTTGAGTACGAGTTTGCACTAAATAGCACCAAAATCCGAATTTTATTTTTATCCGACAGTACATTTTGCCCGTTATTGCCCATTATTTCTCAAAAAGCCCAGAATTTTCAGTAGAATTATTATATTTCTCAAAAAACCTATTGCTTCTATTTATTTCCCATTACGTCCAGTTTTCTTCTTAGATTTATCAAAACCCACTATTTATATTTATTTCCCATTATATTCCCAAAAAGCCCAGAGTGTATTCCGATATTTTTATAGATGTCTCAGCAGCCCGTTATTTCTACTTATTTCCCAATATCCCTCAAAAGGCCCATTAATTCCCTCTAGTGTATTCCCCATTATTTCCCAAAAACATTTTTCTCATTATTGCCAATTATTTGTCAAAGTCCATTATTTCTCGTAATTCCCCACAAACATTTTCCCCGTTATTACCCAATATTTCTAAAAAAACCCACAATTCCCCGATATTATCCATTATTTCCCAGTAAGCCCAGGACTACCCATAGTTAACCATTACTTCCCAAAAAAAACGTTATTTCCCACATACATATTTCCCAGTAAAACTTCCCATTGAAAAAAAAAGATTACTTCCCACGGGAAATGACAATCTCTGCTGTTACCTGCTGCAATCCACAGTTTCACAGGACGCCGCATCTCCAGCATTCGTCTCCGAGTCATCCCCAGCCACAGCCTTGGCGTCCTCGACGGTCCTCTGCAGCTCCTCCTTCAACCTCCTCAACTCCGCCTCCAGCTCCGCCCTGGTTCTGTTTGCCAGCTCCAGGTCCTCAATCCGCCTGCGCAGGGAGGCATTCTCCTCCAAGATGGCGGCGATCTCGACATCATCCGGGCACTGGTCGACCCTGCCCCGGAGGGCCTTGTTCTCATCCCCGAGTTGCGCCAACTGACGCCTCAGCTCCGCGACGAGCTCCTGCTCTTTGATGAGCTCCTGGATCTCGTCCTCGGCGAACTTCATGGCGTCGTTGAGGGCGATTGTCAGACTTTTGATGCGATTTTTGAGGTGGACGGTTTCGTGGTTGAGGTGGGCGTCTTCCTCGGGGTCGTCCTCTTGGGATTGGCGGAGCTCGCCGGCAGAGTTGGCGGTTGGGGCGGTTTCTGAGCTGCCACGGAGGCCCTTCGGGGGAGGGGCTGTGGAGGGGCGGCGCATTAAGGAGCGGCGCGCTTTTTGTTCAGAGGTGGAGGACTTGCTGCCGCGTTTCCCACTGCCTTTGCGAGAGGAGTCGCCGCTCTTTCGTCTGCCGCCTCCATCTGGGTGAGCAAAGGAGAAGCCAAAAATTAAATTATTCAACAATTGATTATTTAACTGATGGTTATTGATTGATTGATTGACGTCCTGATTAAATAACAATTGCGTAATTTGTGATCAGCGGCTAAGCTACGGATGAGCCAACGTGTGCCTTTAGGGGGTCGGGACGATTTTAGAGCCGGATCGGCTCAAAATATTATTATTTTTATTTTTTTGTTGTTTTTTTTTTAAATTTTCAATTGAAATACAATTATTTGTCTTGATCAGTGACTAAACTGATGTTACCCCCACGTTCATTTTTACATTGGCCGGGACGGCTGCAGAAACTTTTTGAGGTTTTTATAGGATATTTATAGAACCTACGATTTTCCAAATATTACTCTAACTCGTGATGGAATTATTTATGCTAAAATATTTCAATTTCAAAAGTAAAAAGTTACAATTCATAGCCGTAAAAATGACCAGGTTTTCTTTTTTCCCAATTAAAAAAATAGTTCTAGCTTTCAGATTTTTTCCGAAGAATATCTTAATTTTCGTTTTTTAAATTTCCACGCAATAACAAGAAAGATAGCCAGTTTTAACCTAAAGCTTTAAAGTTTTCTCGGCAAAGTGTTTAATTTTGAGTAAAAAATCATATTAACAGGATGTTCTCAAAAATGCACATTTACTTTCAATCAAATCTAATCTCGCAACCGAAAAATTGCCTCAAATATTTTATAAAATTGTGCAAAAAATATATCTGCAAATTAGGTAAAATAGGGACCGCGACAGCACGAGTTTAGTCACTGCTAATTTTTTTTATAAAGTTTTACGAAAATATGTGTCTGCAAATTAGGTAAAATAGGGACTGGGACAGCACGAGTTTAGTCACTGCTAATTATAACTCTAAAAATCACAATCTATAATTGCGGTTTTTGGATTATTCCATTCCCGTCAATATATTTATTTACCTTCTACCTCTCCCTCCTCCCGGATGACCTCCAACCCATCCTCCTCCCCCTCGTTCTTCTTGCACCGTGACCTTCCCCCCGGACCGGGTCGTATGCAACGACATCCCACTATTAACGGTCAGCTTACCGGTGGAGGCGTTTGTGTAGATGTCGACGATGTCCAGATCCTCATCCGTTTCCCCCTCCTCCTTTTCGGCGAACTGTTTTGCAGCGAAGCCCTCCGCAAGGTGGATCCCTTGGGAGGCGCGGAAGGTCTTCCGGTGCTTCTCCTTCTCGATGATGGCTTCAAGCACTGTCTTCTTCTTGTGCGCCTTCTCCAGCTCGCGGTCCAACGCGTCCATCTCCACTTGGCTCAGGGTGCTCTTGGCGAGGGAGGTGCCGGAGGCGGTTCTCTAAAAAATGGGGTCATACATATGTGTCATCATCGTTATCACATCGGAGCACAAGATAACATTTTCCATTTAAATTTTTTGGATGTCAGTCATTTAAAAAATAGAGATGTTCTACGCGTCATGACATGTACCAGTTGACAAGTCATTGTCATTTAATTAAAATGATTAAAATTTAAAAAAAAATGACATTTGTGACATAATAAATGTCGTTTCAAATGTCACGTAAAGTTGTCAATTTGTTTGAAAAGAAAAACGGCAATAAAACGGACATTTATGACATCTATGCATGTTTTTTTCCACAAAAAATAATTCGCCAGAAAAAATGGGAATATTGAGTATCCGTCCTTTGAGAGCAGAAATTAGAGAAAAATCGTAGAAATTCTAGCAATAATTGCAGAATTTTGCCAAAAAGAAAAACAAATGTCTTTCTAAAAATTACAAAAAAAATCCGAAAAACGTCGGAATTAAATCAAAGAAAAATTGACAAATGGACAAATAATAATAAAATACGGCAAAAACCGACTACAATAAACTCACAAAATGCCAGAAAATTGTAGGGAAATTTGAGAATTTTTTTTGTCGAAAACAGAAAAAAATCTTTTAAAAAGTACTAAAAACAAGGTTTATTAATAAAATCAGCGAATACCTAAAACACTGAAAAAAACTTGAAATAAACAATTCAGAAAAAGACTTTCAAGAAACAAGTTCAGAAACGCTTTCAGAAAAAAATCCACAAAAGATTTTTTTAAAATCTCAGAAAAATCCAAAAGATCAATTAAAAACAGGCAAACAAAAATTGACATTTACAAAAACATTAATTTCACAAAAGAAACAAATAAATCATCAAGAATTCCCAATCAAGTACAAGAAAAGACATTTTTTAAATGAAAGAAACGACAGAAAATGTTCCCAATCATTAAAAAACCTGTCCGACCCCAAAAACAATTATTCCATGTTCCTACATCAATTTTTTTTTTGACCAACTGACCTTCGCCTTCAAGAGCTTGTCGTACTGCTCCCTGAGCGCCTCGAGCTCCTTCTCGACCTGACAGAGCTTCGCCTTGAGGGGTGAGATGACATCCCTCTCCATGGCGCACTTGAACTCCTGAATAATCTTGTTCTTGCGTCGAAGCACCTCCTCCTCGTAGAACTGCTTCAGCTTCAACTTCTCCTTCTCGCTGAACTGCTTCGCCGCCTCGACCAGCCTGTTCAAAAAATTGAATTTGGGAAAAAGCTCAAGACGGTAAGTACTGGCAAAGACCGGTAAGTACCATTTCAAATTAAAAAACTGTCCCAAATTCCATTGCCATATACATATACCTATACGCCATGCAAGAAAGCTCAGAAAGAAAGTCAATGGCTGGGGCAGTATAAGACAAATAATGCTGTGCATTTCCTAACAGATTCGGTCAATTTTGTTTTTTTTTAAACGGATAAAAGTACCGGTAAATACCATTTTGGACTCGGAATTTACACGCTGCTTTTGAAAAAAAGTGTGTCCGCAACCCTACCGCCATATCATGTGTTGATGGGGAAAGTTCAACGTCAGGGGCATTGTGAGACAAATAACAGAGGGCGTTTTTGGACGATTGTGTAGACCGTTTTTACGGTTTTCTAAATTCTTAGGTTGGGGCATTGTGAGACACATTCCACGATGCACGATTTGAAACGAGTTTTTGCTCATTTGGTCAGTTTTTTAGCGTCGGCTTGGTTTTGGACCTCGCAGTTGGAGAAATGGGAGAAATACCCAACACAAAGAAATTTCAATCGTTGGGGCACTGTGAGACAATTTCCCCCATATCCGCCCATGAATTGAAACGAGTATTTTAAAAAATTGGACAGTATTTATATGGTTTCTGGACAGGGACACATGCCACTGGGAAAAACCTTTTTTTGGTGAGAAATGCATACCTGTTGACCTCCTCCTCCATCGAGATGTTGTTATTATCCGGACAAGTTGGCGGACACCGGCTGGTGCTGCAGCAGGGCTCATTGTTGTTATTCAGGGCGGTGGTGGTGGTCGTCGCTGGGCAGCACATGGTCGCTGTTTTGGGGGCATAGTGCTTGCAGCACGAGGCGTTCCCTTGTTGCTCCACGATCTTCCGGACGGACTTCTTCCGGCAGTCTGAAGGGCTGCGGTGGGCGCACCCTTTGCCCCCACAGGCCTTGGACTTGCCGCAGCTCCCACTCATTCTGAGGATGATAAGGTTGAGGTTGATGAGGTTGACGGGGATGATTAGGACATACTTTCAAAAAAATTTGGAGTGGAAGCTGTAAATTGGGGTGGATTGGGGTCACAATTTGCTGAGAATTCTTTGGGGTTGGGGTGGGGTGAGACTGGAAAAAAAGAAAAAAAATGTGCTTAGATAGCACAGAAGAAATTAAAAATGTTGACGGATTGTCGTGGTAGGGGGATGTACGGTAAATAATTAAATTGTTGTGGAAGGTTAATTTTTTGGAGGAATTTATGTCAATTGGTTGATTTGGTGTCACGGGGATCATCAACAGTCGAAGTCAACAAAAGAAAATAATTTTTTGCTTTTGGACATTCTTCGAAATGTGAATTGGTTGGGATTTGGCATTTTTATAATGACATGATCGATGTGATATCTATTAATTTTTAATAAATAAATGATTTTTTTTATTTTAAAAAATAGCAAAAAAGTTAAATGAAGATTTTTGTGGTTTAGATCAATCCCTGAAGAAAAAAATTCCACTCAAGGTGATAATTGCTTTTTGAGTGCGTTATTTAGATTCTTCGTAAAAATATTAATCAAGATTTTTCGAAAATTGATATAGGAGAATTTAATTTGCGAGTAAATAATTTTATTACCATTGCTTGAGAAGATCTCAATTAATTGTTAATTTGAAATTGTATTTTAAGGCATCGCGGAAAGTTTGTCGGCAGTTCAAGTTGGTGAGCCCATTTCTTAAAAAAATTGTTGAACTAATAAGTTGTTTAGCCATTTTAACAAAGTAATAGTATTATAGCCGGAGCGCAGGGTAGTGTTGATATTTTCCCTACGTGAAATTTTTTCCAGTTGGATATAGGGCAGACGTTTTTTTAAGTGTTCAAAATTGTTTTTTTTTAAAAAAACATGGTCAAAAACTTCTTCAAAATGCGCTACATTCTCAGAATACCCCGACTGCTGACTTTTTCTCCATCCCGTCTAAAGCGTTGGAGCACTGTTCGAGTTTTTCAAGCAACTAAGTCTTGTTCGAGTTCAAAATGCTGCTTCAAAATTATTGTATTTTCACCGGTATTTGCCACTTATAGATTTTCCTAGATTCTAAGTCTACTCTAAGTCTTACAAATATTTTAAAAGTTTGCTTCCCATTTCAATGACAATGAGAATAGGTAGTTACTTTTTTCGTAAAGGATGAGTAAAGCGTGAAACAGAACAAGATGTAGGCAAGTCCCTCTCAACAGCCCTCGTGGGAACTTGTGTTTTTCTTCGTCTTCTACAAAATCGACGGTGAACTCGTAAAATGGGGTATATGCAATAGCTATCGTTTGTAAAAAAAGTTTATGTGGAAATAACCTGCTTTTGAGAAATTAAGAAAGATGAAGATTTTGCCAGGTGTATTAAGGTATTGTAGAAAAAGAACGGCATATTTATAAATTTTAATTTTGTCAATCAATTTAAATGTGACTTTGTCGATGACCGATAGAAGAAATAATGTAGAATTTAAAAAACCGTTTCGCAACATGCCCCAAAAACCATATAAACTTTTTGAACAAACGACAACTTTTGCATATATATCCATTTTACGAATTCATAGTCGATATTCTGAAAGTCATCATCATCAAACCAAACAAAAAATACCCAAAAAAAGTTTTTTTAAACTTCAAACGTCATTATTCGTGTCCTTGATAAGCTCCTTCGTTTAAATGCATTTTGCTATACTTTTGAATTTAAGGTGTCAGTATAATGCCTTCAGAGGTGGAAGTTGATAAGTTAGTTGGTTATAAGAAGAAGCGTAATAAAGATAAGCCGTAATAAGCTCCAAATAACCTTGCGGTAATTGAATCACCGCCAAAAAAAACTTTCTGTCAGACTATACTTCAGTGAAACAGTGCATTGACAAGGCTGTCGTGTATAATTAATTAATTACGTAATACATGTTACTGAATCAAGTAGGGTTGGGATCGGTGAAAAACGGAAATAAGTATAAATACCGGTAAAATCCGATCAATACCATTTCGGGCGTCGAAAGGTAGTATACAAAGTGGGAAAACTCAATCGCTGTGGGGGTATTGTGAGACAAATAAAGTAATGCCTTCAGTGGGCGTTTTCCCCAGTTTCGGACGTTTTAGACTTTTTCCCCGGGGAATTCCACTGGAAAAAAACATTATGCTGGTAAAAATGCCAACACTACCATAATATTCTGTTTCATAACCTCTGCTGAAAATATGCGCTGGAAAATATGTCAAACTGGAAAAAACCTGACGCTTGAAAAACCCAACACTGACACAAAGGGGCAGTTGGAAAAAAATTATTAGAACACGTCCGAAATGTTTTTACCTTACTCGTCTCACAACGCCCCATTATGCTTCAAATTTCACAAGCTTGCCTTGACAATGACATTTTGGACAGCTTTTCGAGCAACTAGGTTTTGCTAAAGTCCAAAACTCTATACTAACCTCACTTTGTACCGGTATCAACCAACTTTCATTTTGACCAGATTCCTATCCCCAATTTGAAACAAAACGTTTTTGATAAGGAAATACCTTTAAAAGGGTCAAATTACACAATTTGGTAGACTTCAACAGAAAAAACTGCATTTTACAGTGTTCAAGAGCAGAAGAGCCGTCAAAAATTGTAACGTCATAAATTATGAAATAAAAACCTTCCTAAACACTCAATGTGAACATGTGCCTATTTGCAATTGTATGCTGTAATGGATTGTAGAGTAAGCAAAATTTTTAATTTGCTAAAAAAATCAAAAGTCCTGTTGTAACGCAATAATATCTACGTAGCTAATTTGAGCTTTTGGAGTAGGATGATTCGTGACAAATACTTTTGGCATATCGACCGTGAATACGAAAAAATCGCTATGCGGCCAGCGTGTCCTCTGTAAAAATGACTATAGGCCTAGAGTGTCGTCTGGAAAAATGGCTAAATGAGTTTTATGACGTCTGGAAAAATAGCTACATGAATGTTTACATCGTCTGAAAAAATGATTAAATGAATTTTATGTCGTCTGGAAAAATGGTTAAATGAATTTTATGTCGTCTGGAAAAATGATTAAACGAATTTTATGTCGTCTGGAAAAATGGTTAAATGAATTTTATGTCGTCTGGAAAAATGGCTACATGAATGTTTACATCGTCTGAAAAAATGGTTAAATGAATTTTATGTCGTCTGGAAAATTGGTAAATAAATTTTATGTCGTCTGGAAAAATGGTTGAATAAATTTTATGTCGTCTTGAAAATAGTTAAATGAATTTTATGTTTTCTGGAAAAGTCGTGCTGTGTATTTTAAATAGCATAAAGCCATTATCCCAGACGATACTCTAGGCACATAGTCATTTTTCCGTATTCACGGTCGATATGTAACGACTTTAACGGCCACCAAACCTAATTCCTCCCAAGATTTGGAGTCGAGTGAATTTTTGCATGTACGTCGTATAAATGACAATTTCAACGGTCATATACCATTTGCTAACGGTGCCGCTACTGTACTTCCATCACTTTCTTATCAACACGGTCATTTTATGACAAATTTTTCTTCAACATTGTACATAAATTTCAGCAATTTAAATATTTTCTTATGGAAACAACGTGACCACTCAAGCCCTGACCGACAAGACCCAAAAACCATGTATGTAGTTCATCCGATGATGACGTGGAGTTACTAATAAAAATGTTTCGTTAAAATCGGCTCAGGCGTTTCGACGCCATATCCTGCTAACGGACAGACACGCACGGCTACATCTTTATATTCCAATGAATGCTTCGGCTACGTAATAAATGATCCAAGATTTTGGAGATGAAGAGGAAGAAAAATGTAGCATATTTTTGGAAATTGAAATACAGAATTTGGGTTGCCCTAATCATGAGTCATTAGCATATTAAATTGAGGTTGGAATTATGTAAGATGTAAATCGTACGTAATTGAAAAGCCTTCTTCCATTGCAATTTGAAACTGCATCTACCTTGAGTTAGAGTTAACCTCTTCAACTTCAACCCTTTTAATCTCTGTAACGCTTTCTCATTTAAAAAAATATATATATTTACATATAATTACGTAAGTGATGGAATTAAATCAAAAGTGGAAGGACTCCAATGTGAAGGCCATTCACACCCACACGAAGAAAGGGACCTCGAATTAAACCAAAAAAATTAAATTGTCAATCCCTACCATCCCAAATAAAACCAGCTGAGAAGTCCTCCTTCAGACTTCAGACCCCAACTGGCTCCCATCACAGGCGCTGAAGCTCTCTTCCTGCGGCTAAACATGAGGCTATTTCTGGTACACATTTCAAAAATTGAAGTTGAATTTATTAGAAAAAAAATAATTTTCAACTTATTTAAGTTAAATATAATTATAATTTGATTCCATTTACAAGATTCTTGCTGCATTCATCTCGGTGGCGTTTGCCGCAAGCCGGGGCTACCGCAAAGACACCATTTCCGGTCGCGACCGCCGCTCCTCCTTGGACTACGAGGATATTG
>JAHZMY010002334.1:0-10723 GCA_027743915.1 Seira sanloemensis | reverse complement strand
GTTTTGTTCCCCGACGAGGTTTGACGTTATGAGGACAAGATAGAAAAGAGAGAATGATACGTTAAAATGGTTACACTATTTTTTCCTTTCTCTCTTTGAACGTTTTTTCTTCCTATTTCATTTTATCCTTTCTCTCAGTAGTGTCCTCCTTTTTTGAGTCGTCTTTCATTTTCTTGCAATCATTCGGGCTAGAGTCTCGCTCTTTCTGAGGAGGCCATAAGTAAAAGGGAGTTAAAGAGCAAGGGACATGTCGAGTAAAAAGAATATGGCTCCATGCAGACGTTATTACAAAGTTTCGTGAAGAGATTGAGTGGGAAGCCGAAGTGCCAGCAGGGAGTGTTTGCAATTAAAAGGCATTAACCGTAGAGTGAAACTATTAGAGTTTCGTTCTGTGTCAGTGGGTGGTCAAAGGCGGTGTGAGTCTGTGACTGAGAGAAAGCTCTCACAAAATTGGAGAAAATGGCTTTGCTTTTTGGAAACGTGCATGGTGAGAAGTAAAGAGCATGTATGATGAGAGAATCGATCATAGCAAAAGATAGTACAAAGATTCCAATGAGATATACCGACTGCGTCTCTTTGTATTCATTGTTTTATAAGAATAAAAAGATTAGAGACGGCAGTCTCGAAAAAATTTGGCTTCTTTTTGATGCATACATATAATTCGTCGTCTCACTTGCTGTGCCACAGGAAAAGAGCCAAGTGGAATATGCATTGTACGTATAAGGCACATGCTCACTATTTTCGTATATCACGGCAGATCCTTGTGAAAGATCCCGAAATTCATTTGATTACTTAAATTGAGATAGTGATAGTGGGAGAGGGCTGCAAGTGTCAGGATTTTTTTCTTTGCGGGGAAAGTTGAGTTTTCCTTCTGATTTCTCTCATTTCCATTTTCTTTTGACTCTTTTTAACTTGTCATATTGTCTAGAGAAGAAAGCAAGCCAAGGTAAATCCCTAAGAAACACGTTGATAATAATCATGGAGGCAAACGCGCGTTTGCTGTCCTAGCTAGACCTTCGACATTCACCGAAATTAGCGATGAGCTGAGAGGAAAGCGACGTTTGTATGCTCTCCCTATTACGAACCACACTCGTTTCAACTATCTTAGTTCGACGTGCGGCTCAACTTTTTGATTTCATTTCCATGTCGTGCCGCTTAAACTTGGTGGAGCTAGAAAATGTTTAGTGTGCCACTGGAAAAAACGTCTATCCCTCCGATGAACTCGTGCTTTTGAAGAATCCCTATTATTACCTTGGTAGAATCTTCTGTGCCTAGATTCACGCTTTTTTATTTAACGGCAAATCGACTTTTTTGCCACACGAGTGCACATGCAAACGTAATGAGACGTTGATGGTACGAGAAGAGAGAGTCAAAGAAAGAGTGGCTGCAGCTGCTGTTGCTGCTTATACCACAATCGTCTTAAAACTTTTTTTTATAAATAGAGACTTTTTTCTGAGACAGGAAAACAAAGATTTGCCCGGATTACAGAAATATATAGTTTTTATGATAATATTACCCGAACACAATTTAGCGGTGGAATGAGATGAAATCTTGAAGAGCATTACAAACACAAGCTAGACTTTATAATCTGTTTTTTTGTGAAAAGGAAGCCTCAAAAAATTCGTTACGTTTGTTTTGTGCCCTTTTTTGCAATGTGTTGAGGAAGAAGGCTAAAATGGGAAGGACAAAGTTAATGGGAAAAGGGAATGGAAAACATGGAAAAGTCGTGAAATGAATATTATGCTCATCCCGGTTTATTGCTGTTTTTGCTGCTAAAATTTGGTGCGGAAATTTCGAGAGCGTTTAAGTTGATTCCGAACCATTTTATAAGGAAATCCTTCTAAAGTCAGCAAATACGCAAATGCGATTTTTTCAACTCTACAAGGCTTTGCTTTGCATACAATTACGGCACAATGATGTCGAATGTCTACTTAATTATTTAAAAGAGGCAGTTCGTTCACCACGTGTCGCATTTCCCTCAAAAAGGAAAAATATACATACACAGTTTCATTATGTGTTATAGACGCAAATGTTAGAATTTACGAGGAATGTTCGCAAGGGGCAAATAGGCAAAAATATAAATGGTGATCGAATGACCATCCGTAATAAAATATTGCCTCATGTCATAGAGTATGCATGTACTTTACATTACAACGGATAAACAATTATTTGCCAAATATCTTTAAGGCAGAGCAATTACCACCTCTGCGATACTTGCAGGGCTGTTGTATCTGATTATGTGTGTATTAAATACCCAAGAAAATATTGACAAACTCTGTATCATATCAGCCATTTCAAGAATGCCACCTTGACGAAAATATGAAAATCTCATTTATGTATCGCGCAAAAGTTGCTCTTTTTAAGATGACATTTACATAACATACTTGAGGTCCACCTTTTAATCGAAAGACTGAGCAAATTGCAAACAGTACATTGATTGCGTTGAGAAGCTTGAGAAAGATATTAGAACGATCACGAAAAATCCAGGAAAGATAAAATTCCTGTTATTTTCCTCTTGCAGGATGAAAAGTCTTTAAATGTGCCTTCCTTTCCGAAAGTTGTAATTGTTCATCTGTTTGCTCAAAGCATTGGACACTTTCCTTATCATGGATTAGAAGCGTTGTGGTCTTTAACGCTAAGGTGATCTAGAGCATCGTAGTCATCCTTTTTTTCCTTGGCTCTTTTGGGGCCAATTCTGGCTTATTCTCTAAAACTAAAGAAAAAGGAGGTGGTTCAGCCACATCAAGCATACGGATAGAAATAGATACATTTATGTCCAGCTTTATTGATTGAAGGGAGAAATGGAAGACGTGAAGGAAAGGAAAAAGTGGGGACAGTAAAAGCGCCACAAATGTCCTTTCCTTATCATGATAAATGACATGTCCATCGTCTTAAAACGGTTTATACGTTTCTCCGCACCGTTGTTGTCACTGAAGGTTTAATCATTCCGTCGATATGGATCTTTCAATGACGTGCTAAATGTGCATGTGCGTCATTTTGACACCATAGCGGCACACGGCAATTCCAGTTTTCCAAAAAAAATATCACAAAGACAATGTCCATTCATACTGTGATCAGGCTCATGTCCATATCTGATCGAAAGGATAACGCGACCCGCTAAATTCTCACACTCGAAAATCAGAAAACCCAATTTTCCTCGCCGGAAAAAGTAATATTCTTTAACAATATATGCTCATGTTAAGTAGTCATTTAAAATTCAGTGAATATCGAAAAACACTATTCGTCTCGTGATGATGGGCACATGATACATGACTCTGCAAAAGTGAAATAATTTGGTCCATGTCATCATACCGTAAATACTTTTTCTCACTGGTCCTGGTAGTTGCTGGTGTTGTATTCATCATCTCCATCGGAGGCAGGCGCCACACGTAGTCACATGAACGTACTTTTACATTACTGTGTGACTTTGACTTATTGCTTCCTCGATCTCTTACATCGTTAGACTTTTTTGTTAGATCATTTTCATGCTAATTGGACTATTTTTAGATATTTTAAATTGCCTATTGCATAATTTATGTCTATTTTTAGACTTCTAGACAGGTGTTTACTCAATAGATTTGTTTGTCGAAGCTAATAACAATGGCTAAATAGTTGATGGAAAGTTACAATTATTCATACATGTGTACAGAAATTGCTGTACTCGCCACATCCCGTTCATTGACTACCTGCTTCAATTATCATATCATTATGATTCACACGTAGTTAAGCTTTTTACCAGTGTATAGCGTAACTTGCTTCACGATTTGCCCGTTCCAACTTTTCGCCCCGTTATTATTATTAGTAATTTAACTGGTTTGTATCCAATATTACCAACGTCCAATGCACTAATTACTAGCACCATTTTGCTTACACAAGATTTGAGTGTTCCAACACAATTAACCATGTTCCATAATCAATAGTAGAACTGTAATTTGAAGTGGCCCTTACTTCACAGATTATGTACTTTGAGCTTAATCAACGTAACCTATAAAGTTTTGCGCGCACATTGGTATAGGTCAAGGGGCTTGGGCCTAAAAAGTTGGAAAAGCTATAATCAATCATACTTGAGACATGTCATAACCGATAATATAGTAGTCTTGTCATTATATTTTGATGACTCGGGATTTAAAAGCAAACTAATCTTGTGTATTGGATAATAAGTTGAAGCGTTTTTCCTTGAAACTTAAAAATTTCACATTATTGATGTCGTAAATTAAATCCCATTGTCAACATGGCTGTTTATTGTATGCATCGTAAAAGCAAGACTCAACTTACGTTTGTCTTCTTAATGCAAAGTTGGAAGATAGTTCAAACTCAAACTCCAACTATCATCGTTTAAATACCATCAATTCTATCGTTTAAATTATAAAGTAATACATTGAATTAGCTATATAAGAACAGGTCACGGGATGAAAATATTGTGCCCTAATCGAGTTTGACATGAAGTTTTACAAGTACTCCATAAAGGGTAAAAATTAAATGTGTCCTTATCAAGAGGTGTTCTTATATGGGGTTTCACTATATAGCGATTCCACGGTATATGTTGTCCAAACAAGTAAAATCCGTACAAGGAGGACACCCTTTAATCGCTAAATATTTTCTGCTCCATGTTGGAAAGCTAGCTCATTATGTTCCCCCTGCTAATGAATTTCACCAAAAAGTGTAATCTCTATTCAATAAAGACACTAAAGCTTCTCCAAAGGAAAAGCAGGCAAGTAAGCATCCTTCTCTCTGGAAATTTCATGTTTTGATGTCTCTTGTAACTAACCCGTGATAGTCAAAAGTGCTCCTTGCTTTTCTTCTTACACTTGCCTATCTTTTGAGTAATCACTCAAAGGATTCCTAGAGGACTTGGAAGATCCATTGCTCAACAATCAATTAGGAAGCAGTAAAACATCAACTAACAACGTACATACATTCCTGCAACGTGCTTCGTGATGATGATGATGTTTGTAGTTTTAAGCAATCATTATATAAAAGCACCTCTTGTAATAAACGACTGCAGTGCTAGACGGGAGGAACTGCTCATTTTCGTACGTCGAAGGTAAAGTATCTCTGCATGAGCATAAATGCTCGAGGAGAAACAAAGATGAGCTCAATCAGTTCAGAATCCAGTAGAGCCAGCAGGAGAGGGGTGTATGTTCAACTGAGTAATTGAGATGCTCATTAGAGCTCTGATACAAATGCAAAAACAAGAGAGAGAGAGAAAAAAATGAAATGACAAACAAAAGTTACTACTGCACGTCTACCAGGTGCCATGTACAAACATACCTATAAGAAATACGCTTCTTCATGGAATGCGCACCTGTTTATTGCTAAAAAAATTGTGCTAGATTGAAGCCCACCTCTTTGTGACTTTATGGGAAACCCGCTTCACACCACAGACTGGGGCTGGATTTGCCGACTTTTTGAATAGGTGTGCACAAAGTACACTACAATTTGCATACATGCCTTTTATCCCTTTGTTAGATTTTTTTACTAATAATGGATTCTTTTTCAAATAATGGAATATATGTACCTGATCATTAGTTCTGATACGAGTCTGTTCATAGGAATGCTCTTTGTCAGGCAAAGATTCTTATAAGCCTTATGAAGGTTCACATTGAATGCAAATGTATGTATTTATGCATATACGACACATCAAATCCGTGTGGACGTAAATATCCATTGTAATTGCTCGAAACCGTAGAATGGCAGAAATTAGCACCACTGCCGATTACGGCACCGGAGGCAAACTCGGGAACAGTAGTCAGTTTTTGTCGACAATAGAGTTTCTCAATTTTCAGTTGCCATTTGCGTCACAATGAAATTGTACATGAGTTATACAAATGTGTGCTATATTTAGAGATTGTGGAATAAACAAGAAGAGAAGTACGTAATGAAATACGAGCTACGGAGTCTACGAGCTGGGAGTAATGTATATGGAATGCTCCTTGTTAAGACATTATTTTTCAATGTCACCCAAGATTTATGATGCTCACCAAAATTTAAAAAATGAATGTCAGGTCAATTTAATTTTGATAAGAGTAAGAAATTGCCTTGATAAAAAAATGCGATTGGGAATGTAAAAAAGCGATGATGATATAGTGCGCAGCGTAATATAATTTCGCTCACATCAATGACACCAACAAACGAGCTTTTTAGCTATATCACTCCATCCAACCGAGATTACTCTCTGTAGCTTCTCGAGTCTCTTTCATCAATGTAATCAAATCTCATTTGAATATTATCAAAATCACGCGTGTAAATATTCCTCTAAATCTCTGAAAAAAATACTTTCCGCTCTGTTGTCATTCTGAGCTAACCTTGCGCTCCTCCCCCAGCAAATCTTCTACTGTATTCCACAAAATGGCAAAAAAATGAATGAATTACAGGCTATATTAGACTATATTAATGTAGGTAAATGTCATAGTGCGCATTATTATTATGCATGTGAAAGAGTATTCTTTCTACAACATATTTATCGATAAACTACTTGTTGTTCGTGACGTAGTTTCTGATTGCTCCAGTTCGTCTCTCCTTCACACTTGGCTTGAGCTGTGTGTGCGAGGAGAGAGAGAGAGAGACAGGAGACTAGGTTTAATCGCAATTTTTATAAGGTAAATATAAATGGCTGACACACATATTAGAGTACTTACTTATACTCATTCACATAATAAATGCTATTTAAGAAACAACTTGGTAGGCAATAAGCTCACAAAGCAGAGAGAAACTTTGTTTCAAATAGATTGAGATTGTGTGCGTATGAGAGTGTGTATTATGCTCTGTATACGTGGCTTTGTAACTTTGAAGGAGAATCGTTTTCGTGGAACTTTTTTCTCTCTACTTTTTAATGCTTTTAAAGTTGTATGGAAGTGCACAAGAGTGGCAATGGGAAGCATGTGAGTTTGGTAATGTAAGTAAACCCTCTCGCTACAATAATGGATTTGTGAGTGCATGTGGGCTCTTTTTCTGTCTACCTCTAGCAGGCATCGTGAGCTCACATTTTTTCTTCTTTTACTCCGCAAAGAAAAATTGCTTTGAATACGACATCAGTGTGCATTTATCATCACTTCATATAATAAAGTGGGTATGCAACGAAGGAAAATGATACTATTAAAATACGGTCTTTTTCCACAGTATTTCTTATTCACTTCTTGCTTACTCAATAAACTTTTTAGATGATGAAAGCAGACTTTTTTTGTGTGCTAGCAAAAGCATGCTCTAACAATAACACAGATAAAAAGTTGCTGTTTCCGTTTCAGGCAATCTGTATATATTACAAATGTTGTTTGGTTCCAGAGACGGTAGTCAGAGGCAGTTACACAAGTCTTATTTGCGGAGGTAGACTACCTCCATTAGGAGGAAAAAAGTTTTTCGCTATTTATACATTTTCCTTTACTTAACTTACGACTGTGCGACTAGAGTGTGACTTTACAATGGTGCTTTTGTTTGTTTATACTTTAGTCTGCATTACCCCAGCACATCAAAAACTTATCGTTTTCAGTTGCTCTCATTTTGTTTTCATGGTCCTGTTGTACAGTTGTTAAAAGTCACCACGACCGTATGAAATGTGAATATTGTCTGTGTCTGCGTGGACAAAACCGCCAGCATCTTTTCCCATCACCCCAGAAGGGCATAGATACAATCTTTTAATTAGCTTTTCATTGTTACGCCATAACAAAAAGCTATATGCCATCGTGATAAACCGAGATTTAAATATTTGAATAACATTGTGCCCTTACATACATCACGGCTTTGTCCATGGACATGCTTGAAACTGTGTGAGTCGCTCTTGCTCCTAAATGTGATATGCAAGGCGAGAGAGGTGGAAAATGCACGAGAGTGGATAAATCGCTGCGAGTTTCTCCTATAATTAAGTTCTCCTCTGTGTGAGAGTGTGTGTGAGATGTGAAGTCCTATTCAAAAATACTTGAACATATAACATTTACACATTTGTAAAGTGGTCCATCTAGTTCAACTAATTCAATTCTAGTTCAAGCTCCAGCTAACTTATTTAGCTAGCCTTGTAGCCTGACATCCAGATGGGACGGAGAGTGTAGCAAAAGTTATCGCGAGATTGATAAAGACCAACTTTATAATCTAACCTATTGAATGAGAGTCACCAAGAGAGTGAAAAAATATGTGTGCAATGAGACATACGTAATTTTTGACTAAACTAATTAATTTAATTGACTACACACATTTTCACAGGGGGAGAGAGAGTGATAACGTTGTCAATTTATTTACGTACTGTGACATGTAATCAAATGAAATCTACCTCCATGATTCACCATGAACCGAACCAGATATTATCCATAAGCCAGTGTGTGCAGCGTGTTTCTCAGAGATATATTGTTTCCTTTACAGCAGTTACGTAACGTCTTTTATTGTGCAACCTGTACTAACTCACATGGATGCAAGCAGATACATTATGGCTGGGAAATGTTGACGATCGTGACTCGAAGCATGCTGAAGAGCCACTATTTCATTACCATTCTTGTTCCGTTTGACTTACTCTTTTTTTCTTCTCGCAATGTGCTGACTCCTCCAGCAGCGGCATATGTACAGGTACGACTTTGGATTTGTTCGACGAGCCTGCATTTACAGGCAGTCATTTGGAACCAGCCTTGTTTGGATGCATGCAAAATGCGTGCTTGATGCTTTCCAACTCTTGTTTTCCTATTTTCTCGCAGAAACCTCAGCTCTTTTACAAATTACTGATTTTATACTTGCTCGGCTAATTAATTTCCAACTTGATGGAAAGGCTGATTTGCCAATTCCCGACCTCACACATACATATATTCATTGACAAATGGATGCTGAAAGCAGAATAGGAATTTTTTCGAATCTCACATTCATTTCTGTCCACCACAAAAATGCACAATACCCAGTGAATCTTCGTGCTGAAAAGCAATAATTTTCTGGTTGTTGGGACTGAAAACTGTAACTACAGCGTTTTTAGCCTACAAAGGCATTTCTCCATTTGCGAAAATGAAATGGGAATGCGGTTCGAAGAAAGGCAATCATGACTGCCTAAATCCTACCGTCCCTTGCACAGAGAAACGACGGTATCTCTGTAGGAATTCACATTTTGAACCGAGGGAGATAAGTCATTTCATCTGTGCGAATCTTACCAGGATATAAATGAAAACAAGATGCTGTGAATTCCGTGTCTAGACCAAAGTATATCGCCGCGAACATAAAGTTCGAATCCGTTTTTTGCCACCACCAAGCTGAAACGTAACATTTTTGAGCCAGGATGTGCAATTATGAGATGCTCATATTTCTTGGCATAACAGATGATGACGGGAGACAGCTGCTGGTGCTATGGGTTCGCTACTTTCCCCTTTGTAAACTTTCATCTTCTCTTTTCATGATAATACAAATCGACTTTTGTGTATTCTCCAATAAACCTGGGAGAGAGAGAGAGAGAGAGAACGAGCGGTGGCGGTGGTGGCAGTGAGAGCAAAAACGATCTCTAACCAAATATATCACCATCATCTTTTCCCATCTGTACAGATATGAAACGTGAGGAAGAGTGAGACCAAGTTTCGAAAAAAGATATATATATGCTGATATATGTAAGTACGCGTGTAGGTATTCTTTGTTGCTGTTTGCCTGCTGACGTTTTTTTGCAGATTGCGTTGAAAAATGAGCGGATCCGAGAAGGGGTTGAGTGAAGTAGTCAATTCAAATCTGAACATAGTTTTACTCTAGAAAACTTTCTGCCATTTCCCCGCTCATCCTTTGTTTATTGCTTTACAACGTGTGGGATATATCTACAGATGAGTTAAGAAAGGAAGAAGAGAGTCGGCTCAAGATTTTCATTTGATACTCTCGGAAAAAAGAGAGTGTGTGACGCTTATTAATCATGATATTGTCACCCGCTCTCCTTTGTACACATCCCTCAGGATAGGAGCATGTGTTCAGTCGTTCCATGCGTTCTCTGGCTCAAGATTAAAGTCTTCGTTTGTTCTTCTTTCCCTGAACAGACTCAAGTGAATGTAGCTACGGACAGAGTGCCGATGCAGTCACAGGGAAAAAGCAAATATCAGCGTGACTGACAGTTTGCTATTGAGTTGTTTTATCATTCATGACCTCTTGTCTACTTGACTCCCCTTCAACACTGGATATTTTCTGAGCTTCCGCTCTCTCTCTCTCAGCGAGCTTATGTCATTTTGCCAGACTTGTCTTTTACTATGCAAATTTATGTATTTTAAGGGAGTCCCAGCTCAGTTCGGAGGGAAAGAGGCTAGTGCTAACGACGAGCTAAAAAGTTTATGGGAAAATGATCTAGGCATGGTCACGCTTTTGTATGTATCTACATGCATCAACTCGTCAAAGATTAAATTTCTTTGCTATTCACACATTTTGGTACTTTGAGGAGCTTGATAATACGAAATAAAAATACATGCACAGTGTTGACCTAAAGCAATGGAAGCTCAATGATAACTTTCCTAAATTAAATCAGAACTCAATTTTTTCTGCTAATTTTTTTGAACTTTTTCACTGTTAATGGTTGGGGAAGTTTTGAAACACTTTAACGTGATTTCCTTGTGACATTCAGTTGCATGTTGCATGAGTTCAGCCAACATTTCTCATCAACCACCATTTGAACTTAAAGTGCTAGTTCCACCTACCGTTTGTGCAGTTTTTAAATGCGTAGGTGTAAAGTAATTCTGGAGAACCAGAGTGTTGTTATAATTCAATAATTATGGCGTACTTTTTATAACCTAAATAT
>JAHZMY010002333.1:0-10160 GCA_027743915.1 Seira sanloemensis | reverse complement strand
TCGATTTATGGAATTTTGTAATGTTTGTGAAACGCGAAGTAAATATGCGGAAACTTCTGGTAAGTTTACAAATATATGCTTACTGTGATGATTATGCACCAATGATGGTTCATATATTTCTGAACCATATTCAATAAATTTGCCCACACCACCATCACCTCTTTCTAAATTTCTCTTTACATCATGAAGCAATAATCTAAAAGAGGAACTAAAATTATTTCGGATTTTTGACAAATAAAAACGCGAAAATTTAAAAAAAAACATGAAAATTAGAGCAAAATGATGTGCAGGCTCGATACCAATTCTTAAGGATATTTTTCAAAATGTATTTAACTGTTCTTGGTTTAAATTATTCTTGCCAGTTGCCATAGTTTTGAGTCATGTTGCCCCGGCTTCAACTTAAATTAGCTGTTTTATTTTAATGCATGGACAAACAGACTTTTTATTTCCAATTAAAATGGGAATTGCTGGAACCGGAACGGAAAAAATTACGAAATATTCAAAATCAGGAATAAAATAAATCCTCTAATTTACATTCCATTTGTAACATATGCATGTGCTAAGTATTTTATAACTAACTTGCCCCAGTATAAATAAGGGTGTGGTGGGTTTGGAAAATTTTGCGTCTCACTTTTTCATTAAAATCGTGCAATTATTCATCTGCATCGACGAATGACCATTCGACAGTACATTTACTTCCAACGTAGATAAAGTCTTAATGTAAAAAATAACATTTTGGCGTAAAACCCTAGAAAACAGAATGTGGTTTAAAAAACTATTTTACCACACTTTGAGCAGCTTCAAATTCGCCATCACCTTAATTAATTCAGTGGAATGGGCAAGTTCTAACACCTAAAGAAAAATAAAGGCGAGTGGAACAGGTTGCTGCGTTTTGCTTCCAAAAATGATAAAAAAAAGTTGAGAAAACTCGGTTGCAGTTTTACAGCTGCTGCTGCTGCTGAGGCTGAACTGAACGTGTTCAGCGTTTTACGATTTCATTAAATGTTAAAAGCCACAAATTATTTTTTGGTGGAGAACATTTATTCATGTTGTGTCTATGTGATTTTAAAAGTTTCTATGAGATTTTCCAACTCTCTTGTGGATTTTGAGTTAAGTGTTAAACATTTTTCAACAAAGTTTGGAGTTACGTATGTACATAGACATCTACATGTGACCACAACGTTTCCTCCAGATGTCAACGAAAAGTTACAGCTTCTTTTTGCGGTCCCATTTCCTAAATTTCCTTACCATTTTGAGTTATGGTGATGCAATGAAAGCTGGAAATTATTCAAAACCTTGAACCGCTAAACATTTTTACCGTGATTATCATAATCTCGTAATTACCTTCAAACCAAAACTCTTTTCCTCCAATTACTTTATTTTACTGCTATAGGACTTTTAAACAAAAAAAGTGTTTTTCTACACATAGATTTAAAGTAGTGTTCGAGTCGGGGAAAAACTAAAATTGGTATATACCGGTAAATACCGGTATTTACCTTTTTGGACGTCCAAAACCTAGCTGCCCGAAACTGTCCACAAAACTTCAGTGCCATATACACAATGTAAAAAAAGTGGGAAAACTCAATGGCTGGGGGCATTGTGAGACAAATAATATAATGCACAGAATGTACGTTTTGGGCAGTTTTGGACATTTCCCGGGAAAAACGTTTTTTCCATCCCACTAGGAAAAATCTGTGGCTGGGGAAAAAACCATAACGTTATTATAAAGTATTATTCGTACGTTCATACATATATTATACATTATAGCCTGGGTGAAGTGGCTCAGCTAATTTGCATAATGATATGCTGATACGTGTACTGTGTTGTGTGTACGCTCTGTTGCGCGCATAATACTAATCAACTGATTTCCAGCTGCTTTGATTGATGGTGGGTCAGACTGACGCGAGCATGGAAATTATGTTACAAACGGCCATGAAAACCGCAATGTCTGATCGGGATTTTTTACGCATTGCTTGGAACTTGGAAGCCGCTGGTGGTTTTTGGCCACAGTCACAGTTGGTCCAGTAGTAACAATGTATGTACATTTGGATTGGAATTAATTAGGTAAAAGTCGAGCCGTGAGAAGAAAGGGATGGATGGGGAAGAGATTGAGGTTTGAGCCACGGAGGAAATATTGTCTAGTATTCGTGAAACATTTTGGTTATTGTTTAAAAGGAAGTGGTTTCCAGTCAGAAATATGTATATTGTGGTACAATACAAAAATTCGCGTAGTTCCAAACAGAGAATGTCGTTTCCCGTGGGAAATAACGGGAAATATTGGAACTTTGGGAAATAACAAAAATTGAAATATGTAAAGATAATAGCCTGAAATACAAAAAAATTATTCGAATTATGAAGGAAATAGGCGCATTTAACATTTTTAAAAGTAATTTAAATCCGAGTTACCCTTTTTTATAAAATTTAGTCCGCGATGGAGTACCGCAGGTTAAGTTGCATGATGATAGTCAAAACATGTTCGCGGCGTTTTACCGCCACATGTCAACAAACGCTAAAATTCCTTTAAAATGGTAAAATCTTTTAAAGCACCAAGGAATAGGCAGCACAAAGCTAATTTTACCTTTCTAATTTATTTCAAATTGTCATGTCTGCAATTTTGCAGCAAAAAAGGTTATTTTCCACATTTCCCGTTATTTCCCACTTTTTTCGTAAATATCGAACGGGTGGGAAATATGGGGAATGTCATTATTTCCCACCCATGGTAATTTCACAACCGTTTTTTCTCATGGCAATCTCTGATTCCAAACCAACGTCGATTAATTAGTTTACTAATATTTAGGTTATTTTTGAGTGCAGGTATGTATGTATATTCGTTCTGCGTAACTCGTCTCAACGCTTAGGCGTAACATACGAAATATTGTTTGGAGAATTACAAAGTCATCCTCATTTTAGATGATGCTGGATTCAGTCTAAAATTGAACTTGTAGCAAGTTTACAAATATAAAAAGTTTGATGAGACACGACCGCGTAATTGCATAGTGAACTGGGAGGCGACGCTCTTGACACTCTGCAACTTTAGGGTTTGCAACCCATCTTTTAATCTTTCAAAACTTTTCAATGCTTTAGTTGATGCCTTAAAACATGCAAAAATCTCCAATTTTTTATGGTTTGAAGGTCCCAAAAAATCAGCTACTTGTATATGGCTGAGCTTTGACTCGTCAAAGTCAAAATTAATGCAATTTTAGTCAAAATTTACCAAACTTTCCTCCCAGCAAAATTGTTCCTTCCATCCTTCCCCTTGTCTGAAAGCTCACATTCCCCCTCCACGAGGTGGTACTAATCGTCAAGCAATAATTCTATCATTACCCTCTACCATCATAATTTTCATTCTACTGTTACCAAATTCACATGCTTCAGACAAAACAACCCGAATTCATTGTTTCCCCGTCACACTTCCTTAAAAAACAAAAAAAAATCTTTTCGGATCGCCTCACCCGGAGCAACCGTTTTCCTTTTTCGTTTTTTTACTTAAGCGCTTGCAATTGACAATGGGGATTGTGCTCGGGTGTGCCTGCACAAGAAAGCCCGTTTTCTGCGGAGAGATTCTCCAACCATTTTCTATTTGTTTCGGGAGCTTAAAGACTCAATATTCCAATCCATGGAATTGAGCTGTTTGAGCTGTGTGAGAAAGGAAGACGTTTTAAGGATTGTGTTCTGGCCAGTGGCACGGGAGAAACCAGCGTGTGACCAATATGTATCAACCGTGAGTATGAAAAATGGCTAAATGCTCTGAGTATCGTCTGGTAAAATGGCTATATGTCCAAAGTGTCGTCTGAAAATATGGCTATGGGCTCAGAGTGTCGTCCGAAAATATGGCTACATGCTGTGCATTTGAAATAGCATATCGACCATGAATATGGAAAAATGGCTATACAATTTTATGTCGTCTGGAAAAATGGCTATATGCTGCGTATTTTAATTAGCATATAGCCATTTTTCCGGACGACACTCTGGACATTTAGCCATTTTTCAGACGACACTCAGAGCATATATTTGTATTTCCGTATTGACGGTCAATATTTTTTTCTGAATTTGGGAGATTCGAACTTATTAGTTGATGGGAAAACGTCGTCCTATCATTCATTTCATTGCCTTGTATTACTTATCAAATTTTGAGTTAAATTGCTTAAAATATCGCTTCAAGTTGGCTATTTTAAATTCCTAAATCTCCAGGGGAAAATTTACTCGCGGTGACGTCACAGCGACTAAATTTTAGTCGATTGAGCACAAGTAGTTTTCATAAAACCATTAGCGGCGTTTAACCAAACATGATAAAAAATGTTTGGCCTTACCTCATATTCTACCATACATACGTTGAAGTAACATATTTCCCGGGAAATTATGTTTGCAAAATCAAGGCTGCGCTAAAGGTCCGCAGAGACTTAGCATGACTTACCTTATTTGTCTCACATTGCCCCCTGCCATTTAATTTGTCCCACTTTTTTACATTGTGTATATTGTACATGGCGTTGGAGTTTTGGACAGTTTCTTAACCAGCTATGTATATCCAGGCCGTCCGAAATGCCATTGCAAGGAGTTTTTACCGGCATTTTGGCAATTTTCAGTTTTTCCCCGATTTCAAGCATGAACAATGAACGGAGATATTTGTTTTCCGGGGAAAGTTTTGGGAACTTGAGCAGGTGCTGAGAGGTTTTCCATTTCCCACACAAATCTTTTGTTTTTGTCGAGGAAACTTTCTCATGTCTTGGATCTTGGATGTAACGAGCTCCATACATTGTACATATTCTGCTTTTTCCTGAATCTTTGCCACTTTCTCAGAATTCATAAGTAAATAAAAAAGGAAGGGCGTTGCGTAGTGATTGTTTGCTTTGTGTGTGTGTGTGTGTGTGAGGAAGTGCTGGAGATTTCAAAAAAGTTTTTCTTGTTATTGACTCGGCATGCGGCATGTGTTTGACATTTAGAAGATTGGATGTTGGATGTTGGATGGATGCTGCGGAGGAATGAGAAAATTTGCATATTTGAGTTTTTGCTTCAAATAAGGAAATTTTTAAATGAGATGAATATTTATGTAGTATTTATACCTGAAGTATGAGATAATATTATGATATATGTTTGTATATTAGAATCTGTCGTGTATTTGTCAGCTTGATCTTTGTCGAGTTTTTCTGACACAGCAAAATCACCCGGAGACGAAGCGAGTGTAAAAATAATCCAATCATAATTTAATATTCATATTTGACATTTTGAATATATTTTTTTCATCTGGTAGACCCTTATACGATTAGGTCAGTTCAATTTCATCTCATCTTGTTCAGCAAAGTTGAAAAATTCCCCGACGGAAATGGGAGAAAGTGAGCCTTTGAACAATTTGACGAACCCAGTGAAAAATTATGTAGTATGAAATTGAAATATAACGTACTTAAAACGGATTCTCAAAATTCTGGGACATTCCACATCTCGTTCACCTGAAAATTCATTTAACCGTTGGAACTTCTTTAACAGATAAAATTGTCTTACGTCACGCACAACTCACAGCAATAATATGAAAAGAATAACAGTTCAATTAATTTTGCGTAACATATTTGCAGACGGTCCCTCGAAAGTCCATGGAAATTGCGTTAATTGAACGTTAATTTTTATGCACTCAAATGACAATTTCCGCATTTCCGACACGCATTGAGGTTGTTCCTTGAAATCTCGGCTTTCGTTTGAGGCTATTTTCGAAAAAGCTGAATATTGAAGTCTGTAGTTCTAAGTTCAAACGTGAGGGGATGATTAGTTATCCTTGGCTAATTAACTACATTACATTTTGTTATTGTTGTTACAAACTATAAACTGCATTTTTTCCTCACCAGCATCGCATCTACGTACGGAAACTATGTAAGTAAGATATTGAACTTACGTTGATCGGCGTGAATTAGGCATAGGCTTTTTACTTATAATGAGAAAAATCTTGCCCTGGAAATAGGCCAGAAATTGTCAACCATCGAAAAAAAACCTAGCCATTGAGTGATTCGTATCCTATGGAGTCTTGCACACATTTTCAATCAGTCGAATATTTTACTCGTTTGCTGAATTAAGTTTACCTTGAATTTTAACTTGTATCCACCAATTCTTTAATTATTTTGTTGCCTCTAACGAACGACACGAACCGGCAGACAAACCACAAATGGCAATGACCCTAAAATCTTTAAGACTTCCATCTTTAATACACAATATTCTTGTTTACACTTAGTTTTATGTTCTTACCTCTCGTTTCTTTTTTCTAACATTTACGCAAAAAAAAACTAAACAAAAATCGATTTTTAATTTGTGCGAAGCCTCCGAATTCGCATTCACACCGACAACCAACAACCGACAACCGAATACTTACATACAACCATCAACCATATCACCATCGGACCTTCACAGTCCTTTTTTCTCATTTCCTCTCGCAGCCAAAAACCAACCCAAGCGTCAACCAAACCAAGAATGTTGAATATAGGAAAAAAGTGAACTGTGTACGGTGAAAGGGAAAATATCTTCTTGCTCGTGTGTCTTGCCAAAAAAACGAGAGAGAGAAAGTGAGAAGAAAAGACGAAGGAGAAAGTTGACGAAACATACCGGGTGTAAGTGTCAGCGTAGTAAGATGCTTCTTTATCATCATTAGCTTGATTGGATCTGATGTCTGACGTGACATGATATTCTCAAAGAAAAGACGAGAACAGAAAATATAAAAAGACTGTTAAGGGGGCATCCATAAATTACGTAACGCTAAAAAAATTCGGACCATCCACTCTCCTAGTGTTGGAATTGGGGACAAACTAAAATTGGTATTTACAGGTAAATACCGGTATTCGCTATTTTGGACGTCCAAAACCTAGCTGCCCAAAACTGTCCAAAACTTCAGTGCCATATACACAATGTAAAAAGTGGGAAAAACTCAATTGCTGGGGATATTGTGAGACAAATAATATAATGCATACAGGGTACGTCTTGGACAGTTTTGGACATTTCACGGGAAAAACGTTTTTCCCATCCCACTGGGAAGAACCTGTGGCTGGGGAAACCCCCAACGCTACACCCTCCCGTGGTAGGCTTTTCCAATTTACGAACAAATTGAGTGCCACACCATCGTTTGACCACCCACCTCTTAGGCGTTACGTTATTTGTGGATGCCCTCTAAGTTTAGTACATAGGTATGTATATACAGTACATGCATACATGCGTATGTAAAGGCTGCTTTCAAGGCTTTCAAGGTGATAAATTCCGGTGAGGAAAATTTTCCTGGACTTTTTTTCCTACTTTCACCTTCAAGAGTAGAAAGTGAATGTTAGAGTTGAGTTTCTCCCTTCAGAAAGGATTTTATCTGCTTTAACGACGGGGGAAGTCAAAAACTGCACTAAATCATGCTTGTCTTGAAAGAGGGTTAAGCGGGTGTCCAAAAATGTTGAAAACCATTTTTTTCTACAGGTTAAGTAAACAGTGGTCAAAACTAAATTTCGAATATTCTTTTTATCTAAAGTCCAAAGTAATATTAGCAGAAACTATTGGTATCTATAGGATTTTGGTTATCTCGCGTTCCAGCATTACTGAATTATTGCCAAACGGAGATAAATAAAATACTACAGTAAAAGCATGTTCCCAAAATAAACTTGTCCGGAAACGCCAGCATCTCCAAGCGACATTAACTGCCAATTTGTAATATGTGAAGAAAATACTCAACATCATTTGCTTCGTAATGGGGCAACGTAATCAGCTTTATTTTTTTAATTTCGCTCCGGAACTATCAGCGGCTAAATTCCTTCCACGTGAGTTCAGCACGGTGGGGATTCAATTTTGCCGGCATTATCCGACTGAATTGTTCCCCCATTCCAGTGTAAGTTTGTATAGAAGCAGTATACCTTAATTAGCTTACATAAAAGAGCGGGATGTGTGATGTCTACAAGCAGTTTTTAAATTTTCTTCCCGACTACTAAACTACTAAATTAAGGAGAAAGGCGAACTTTCTCCGCAACCCCAAAAAAGTTTTATCTAATTTCGGTTGAGTGGGTTTTGAAAACGGAGAAAAGGTGTTTTTCCTCCGAAGGAAGTGACCAGATGAGCACAAATGTGACATATCATGTATTTATGGTTGGGAAATATACTCACGTTGCATTCGTTTTGACGAAGGGAAATACGTACGTAAAGCAATATTCATCCCACAGCTGATGCATTCAAAGGGACCATCCATAAAGGATGTCACACTCGGGGAGGGCGGGAGTTTGTCCGTGACGGATATTCTGTAATGCTTTTAATGACCTATCCTACCCATGCATAAGAGTGTGACAGGAAGGGAGGACGAGGGGTTTAAAAACAAAAACGGGTTTTTAGCGTGACCTCCTTTATGGATGGCCCCAAACATATAGTTATGTACATATATACTCGTCTTGGCAGGTTTTTGCGTCAATCAGCCGAGCCCATTTTCAATCTGAGGCTCAAACATGTGTTTTACTGGGGTAATCTGACACTGGAAAAGAGTTCCGGATTTCAATCAGACTACTGTTCTGTCCAGCAACGATCATCGTAAACTTGTGTATACGTGGATAGAAAGCATGTAATTTTAATGAAATGGAGAAAAATGTAAAATTGGTAAATACCGGTAAAATCCAGTGAAAACCGTTATGGACGCGGAAAACCAAACTGACTAAACTATGCAAGACTCCACTGTTATGTATATGTGCTATTTCTAAAAGGGGGAAAGAACTCAATGGCTGAGGGCATTGTGAGACAATATGCATCGAATATATGCATTCAGTGGATGTTTTAGACAGTTTTGCCACTTTGGACTTTATCCCGGGAAAAACACTGTAGCTGGGAGTAAGCCCAAATCTACATATTTCTGAGCGAAATATTTCTGTAGCTGCAAAAATACGATCTGTAAAGCATTTTTCAAGAATTGATTCCGATTCCTGGCAAATTGTGCCAGTTGGGGCTCTCAGTCATATTTTGGAGAGACAACGGAATTTCCTTGCCTGCAGATGTTAGGTTCGTCGTTGACTAATGTGTAATCTGAATATTCTGTAAATTACTATGTAACAGACGTTTTACACACACACTAAGGTGTCAATCCGATCCGGTCACCTCTAAAGGCAAAAGGTCCCGTCTGGTATCAACATTCCATTTACGTTGACCTCCAACCTCCAACCCCCGATCCCAACGGATCTTAAACTTACTCCATGCATTTCAAGATCGGATCGGAAAATTCCGATCCAATTCTAGCCAAAATTGGGATTAGTACTGAACTTGTGACCATGCCCTAGTAAATTGTTTCCAGCACCTCCAAACCCCTTTATTTTACTACCGGAAAAGTGCTTATTCCCAGGCGTGGGGAAAACGCTTTGTTTCAAGGTTGAAATTGCCAAACACGGTCCAATCCTGGAAATACGAAAGTATTGTAATTTTCCTCTGACAAAAAATACACAAACTCTTCCCAAACTAGATACACATATGTACATACTAGCATTTTCAAGGCCTTCCAAGATATTTCCCAAATAGAAGCAAAATTGGTTCACAGATGATTCCCACAAAGTTGATTGCCAAATGAGACGATTGCCACTGGGATGAATGCCACCCAAGATGATTGCCACTTGGATGATTCCCACCTAACCTAACCTAACCTGGCCTAACATAGGAAAAGTGGATATCATGTTCAGTGGGAATCTTCGCAGGTGGCAATTGTCCCGGGTGGCAATCATCCAAGTAGGAATCATGTCATTTGGCAATCATCTTTGTAGAAGTCATCTTGTCACCGTAGAAGTAGAAATGAGACTTCTAAAAGTCATTTTGCAACATTCCAAAACAATTATCTAATCTAAATTTTGCCCTTTCCTTAATGAAAATACGTTTTGTACCAAAAAGAAGCTTGGCAATTTCGGAATGAGACGTTTGTAGTATTTTGCATATCCGCATTTATAAAAGAATTTCGCACTTGGAATTGGTGCTGTGGGTGAGTGGGTTAATATATGTATGTAGGTGCCTCGAAATACAAATTACAAAATAAGTTTGATAATTATGGCAAGCCAAAATTACTGACTGATTACAAAATACGTGCTTTTTGACGGGGCTGTTGAAGGGATTTTTTTGCATGGTAACGATATGTGCAAAAATTGATTCACCTTTCAGCCCCTATATGTACTCCGTAGAATCGTCAAATCGTTAAC
>JAHZMY010002332.1:0-10178 GCA_027743915.1 Seira sanloemensis | reverse complement strand
ATAAATTTCAGAATATATGTAGTTTTTCACGCGCTTTCGACTGGTACCAAAATTATGTAATTTGGCGATGTCATGGTAGACCCCCACCCATTGTTAAACACATACTTTACGTGGATACCTTTTACTAAAAGTTGCTTGCTCAATTGAATCTCCACTTTAAACAAGTAGAAATCTATGATTTTTCATATTCCTGCGAAATGTGAATATTTTTTTCGTTGGGACCTGACCCTTGCCATTCTAAATCCTATAAAAACTTGAATTTTCTTGATTTAAATATATTGTCATAAAACTCAAATCCAGAAACTTAAAGTATACCTATATGTTTCTAATTAGAAAGGATCTTCAACTGACGTCTCAAATCATTTCAGTCTGCCGTAAATTTGCATTCCAAGTCTAATTCCAAATTTCTCCGAAAATCTCCAAATGCAACCCAGCATAAAACCGGTGAAAGGTTGTGCGTATGCATATGCATGTATATAGGTATACACGTTGATAAATTCCATGTCTCATTCCCTACTACAGACGCCGCCAAGTCTTACTACATCTTAAGAAAATGAATAAAACTGGAGGTATGTAGACATCACTGTCGTTTACCACACATACTGATATAGTAGCATGCAACTCTACAATTATACGCCAAATTCAAAATAGCTTTTCAAATTACCCTGAGATCTTCAAAGGACCTGGCTCTGGTGAGATTGCAAATAACGCGGTACTCATTATACGACGGGATTCCATGGTCCCTCCCTCTCTGAATATTCATAGAAGCCAAGTCAAGTGCAACTAAATGTGCATGCCCAAAAAGTTCGTTTGTAAGATGACTATTCAAAATCTGATCTGGGGTTTTGAGCTTTGCGGGAGTGTTGAAAAAGCCTCTCATTAAAGGGTCCACACCGCCCTCTTCCACAAGTCTCCAGGGAGCAAAGAAGGCACTTCTCAACGGCACATCGCCCTCCCGAATTGTCTGAAAACTTGAATCCAGCCGTCTCAAAGTTGGGTTGATAAGAGTATGCCCAAATCTGGAGAAAATGGATGGATTCCATCAGTCAAAAAAAAGAACGAGCTTGGAGTTAATGTCATGCCATTCATTTTTAAGATAATGTCACTTTTTTCTGAAAAGTATATTCCACTCTACGAGCACATGTCATGTTTCTATGCTACACACACACATAGTAAGAGCACCAGAAGGGGAAATGGAACAAGAATGACGTAATTTCCATATTTTCCACATCTGATCTCGCGGAAGTTGCGCCGGCAATCAACAAAGTTCTCGTCCGTCGCGAAAGGCATCAGTGGCTTTTCAGGAAGCAAGTAGATTCCATTCCGAAGGAACGCCGGGCTCGTACTGTTCCTCAGCGTTATGAGCTCCTCTTCCGATGAGCCATAAACCTGTGAGAAATTCAAAGGAGCGCCGTGTAAAAACACATTTCGAGATGAAACAAATGCCACGTATTCTAAACAGTAGTGACATGGTGGCAATAATATTTATTACATTTTTTTTTCAATTGTGTCATGTCTTCATTCCCATCTGCCACCCATTCAGCTCACCGCATCATTAGCATTTTACATGGAGCATGCAAAATCCCACTAGCTCATATTATTATATTGCCTCAATCTCTCGAGTTCTGATCTGCCTGTTTATTTCCCCTTGAAAACAAACTTTTTTTACAAATGAAAAATTCATTTCCACTCGAGTGAGCAAAGAGTAAAAAGTGTTCTTGGAAAAAGTAAGAGAAACTGTAATAATTCCCCCTCGCATACATATATCCACCCACTCCCACTCACCTGAGATCCATCAATGAAGGAGGTGAGTTGATTGATTTGTTCTCTCTGCTGCATGTCGTTGAAGAGAATGGAAGTGACTCCGGAGCCACAAACAGCAGCGCTTCTCGTGAGCTCCATACATCTCCTCGTCCGTATTCTCTCATCATCAGGTGGCGCCTGCATGGGAAAACATGGGGCGACATTTTCGCAAGTCCTACGCAAAATTAGCAAGACAAGGAGAGAGAAGAGCTATAATTGCTATGCAATTTACATATTGAGCATTGACTATACACACTACGAGCAGAGGATAAATCATGAAAAGGTGTGTTTTATCATCCGTGCGATCCGGAGAGAGATGGAAAAAATGAGGAAGAGAAATGGGGGAGAGATCTATACAATTAATTAATGTCAGCTCCCATTTAGCTATTTTGACTGGTAGACAGGCCCCTTTTACCCATCAACAATTTTTTCCCTCTCTCACCAGAATTTCACAGATTAAAGAGGCAAAATTTGTTAAAGGCCTTCTATCGTGCTTCAATAATAATTAAGTTTTTAATTCATCCATCCATCCAAAAACGAGAGATTCATTTAAGAGTGCTTCTCGCTGCTCTTCCACATTCCTCTCTCTTTTTACAAAGATGGAGCACTACAAATGCTTCACTAGGTTCAGATAGTAGATGTGCTCATTTTTTTCTCTTTCCATATACTCACCTTCTACAGCTAATTCTCTGGCCGAAGGATTCCACCGATAAAGATGGAAGTGCATGGTCTAAGTCATGGTCTGAAATACACAATTTGATAGACAGTTTCACTTTAGACTATTATATTTTCGGGATAGACTTCAACGAGAGAGAGAGAGAGAGAGAGAGAGGAAAAAAGAGCTCTTTTAGAGAAAAACATTCATTTCATTCAACACTCTCCTGGAAGTAGCTTCTACCAAGGGAGAAAGTTGGAGAATGATGAATCCACAGGCATCAAATTTCTTCACAAAACAAACGCTAATTTTGAAAGGGAGAGAGAAAAAAGTTCTACCTACGCACTGAAGCCTTATTTACTCCTGTCAGGAGGAAAATGACGTTCTTTGGAAAGTGGAGGGAACATTGTACGTGATGAACCATGTCTTGAGGTGTACATAGCAAACTAACGGAATGATATATAGTATAAGACTTTCACGAATTCTTTCCCCCCACTTTACCCCTTTTCCCCAAAATACCAAGGGAGACGAGAGAAGAGGACCTTTACTGGGATAAAATGACTTGTTAGCCGAGTATAAAAGAAAGCATTTACTTTCCATTGTATGTGGATCTGTCTGTGTGCTCTAAGGAGGACGTTGTTGGGAAAGAGGGCACCGTGTTGTAGCCATTTTGTTAATGACCCACACACTCGCTTTATTATGGAAAAGTACAAGTCGGTCCAACAAAAGGGGACGGTAAAGTTTTTCCCAGTTTCGTTTAAGGACACACGCGGTTTCATTCTCTTGAGAGAGGGAGCCGTTGAGAGCACAATAAAAGTGCTCTTACGCTCTCCACTCCTTTTTGGCTTATCTAAATGTCATTTTCCTCACAGTGTAATGGTAAGTATAATGTATTTAGTGTTTCTGCATAATATTTTTCAGAGACTTACCTAAGAACTGTCCCCATTGCATTAGCATGTGAGTGTAGGTCTCGTCTGGGGAGATGTTCTCCGTCGTAATGATTTTGTTCGTGATGACTCGAGCGTTTGGCAAAGTCAGTCCATTGTAAAGCTTTTCGGCATCCCAGCCTGTAGGTGCACAATGAAAATACAAAAACATACTCAGAGTGAAGAAGGAAATGATAATGAGGGGAAGTTGTAAATAGGGAGAGAAATGGCAAAATAGTGGTAGAGCCTCCACATCAGATTATTGGCCAATGAAAGTGGCCATTCAGCACGTATTTAATGATACCAAGTGAAAAAGTTTGGTAGTAAAAAATCATTATTCTAATTATACTTGAGTGGAGATGGGAGCGCAGAGTGAAAAGAATTCATTTCCTCACCACATCTCCTCTTTGCTAAAGGGCTTTTTCCATTTCGCAATAAATGAATTAGCTGTGGACATGGATGATAAAGGGAGGCATAATTTACTGGCTCTAATGAGCACTCCATATCACCGCTTCAAATCCATGCTTATTTTTGACGACTTCTCTCTCACACTATACATTTTCAAATTCAATACAAAGTCTCAGAAAGAGGAAACCATCTTTGTTTCGCACTTCCGTCTACCTTTAGGCAAATTAAATCCATTCTCGTATTCCGCCCGGATGAGCCGCTGAAAGGTGCTGTACGAGACTCCCCACATAGGATGTTCCATGTTGTTACAAGTTCCATCGATTGACCTACAAATCCACGTGTGATTATTTTGCGTTGAGATTTCAAATATCAGATAGAAAAAACAGCAAAACAGACATTTTCCTGCTCAGCAGTTAAAAAATCGCTAATAAAAGGCAATTTGTTCGTGAGTAAACTGTATGAGAATGAGATTACAGCGATTTCCACTTTTGACATAAGATACGTCTGTTGTAAAAATGGATAAAGGCTTTCAAGAGTGGTCGGAAGGCAAACCTGTATTTTGCATGGAAGCATCTTTCCTGTGTACAATTTGTTTTTGGATGTCTGTGCGAAATGCATCCTGAGAGCTTTCCCAACAGCTCGAGCTGAGAAGGAGTGAAAATGTGTTCGTGTCTGAATCCATCTGTATGCATATGTATATATTTCCATTATCACAATAAACCATCAGAATACGAGAAGTTGAAAGACGCCAAGAGGAAATAGAAGAATGAGAGATTCGCTAGCTAATTGAATGCAAAGACGGAAGAAAGGTTACAGGAGAAAAGCGGATATTGGAATTAGAAATAGAGAAAAAGAAAACTAACAGAAAGATAATTAAATTAAGTTTTAGTTTTCGGAAAAGAATGAAGGAATACAAAAAAATATGTTATTTCGGCATCAACATTTCCTTTGATTTTCTTCTTCCTTATTTTCGCCTTGACTTTCTCGTCAAAAGTTTATCCTTCGAGGCAAGTAGGTGGATGTGTACCATTGTATCTGTATCTTTTTGAAGAAGCGCCCAACAAAAGTTTATTTGATCTTTATTGTGAATTGTATTTATAATGAAGCATTTACAATGCATTTCCATCGAGTGAGTGAAGTCAATCAAATTCAATAGGGAGGAAAATAATGTTATCTTCGTCAAGCAGACGAAGGCACTCAGCAAAATCCAGCTAATTTTCTCTTTGACGTCTGCGACTCACGCTAGTTTAGAAATAGATTTTAGTTCGAGTTCAGAATTAAATCTGAATGTTTGGAATTATTAAAGGAGGAAATAATCAGTGTGTAAGTAGGTATGTACTTGGAGAAAAAGTTGGAGCATATATATAAAAAGTTTTCATCTCGTTAAGCAGATTTTAAGAAGAAAAAAGTTTTGTTACAAGACTTGTTAGTAGTAGATGAAAAGTATGAAAAAGCAAAAAAAAATCTTTGTATTACCTGGCAAGGTAAAATTCATGCCTTTATTCAGCTCTTCGTGAATGATTTGTATTGCTCTCTCGTAAATCTCTGCTGGTCGTGCGAGCTGCCTCGCTTCCAATCTCGGGAATCTAGCGACTCTCAGAAGCTCGAAAGGATTGCGGAATTCTGCAAAGCGTATAACAACATCAAATTATGAGGAAGCTCTTTTGTCAGAAGAACTCGGAGAAACACTTAAGCAGTTCAAGTTTATATATCTTCATTTACTTATAGTACTCAAGGGCATAGTGAAACAATATAGTGATTCTAATACTAGGGAAAGTTTTTTGAAAGGGATAAAAATGTAGTTTCGGCAGAATCAAATTGACCTAGTAAAAATTCCATCTTATTCCATCAGACATTTAAACAAATGTTACGAGTTTTGCTCATTGCTTTCCCACAAGAGACGACCGTACCTTCTTTAGATCTATTTCCAAATAGAATATCCACCGAGTCTGACTCAGCAGTTTCCACATCTCCCCTAGCCCTTTCAAAGGCGTTCGTGATCAACTCATTCTGCACCGTGATTTGATTTTCTTCTTGGCTGACAGTAATTCGATGTCCCCTTATGATCACTTGAGGTGCGCTGACAAACCCGTGATCATTAAATGCGCTGTAGAAATATATATACATACATATATTGAATTTTATGTAATAACTTTTTTCTTGCATTTTAAAACTTTTTTCTCTAGACTTTCATGTCCTACTTCCAAATTGCTAGCAAATTTGTTCATGGAAGCACTAACCTACACGAGTATGTACCAGAGTCTTCGATTGGATCGAAGTTATTGAGTATCAGCATCCCACTAGGTAAGATGGAAGTTTTCAAGTTTTCTATAATAGTGAGTCGGTTTTTCCTCCAAAGGATTGTGGGAGGTGGAGTTCCAACGGCGGCACAAGGAAGTCGAATTTGTGAGCCACGGGTTACCCTAAATATTATTTCATACATAAAGTCAAACCTCTCTTTTTACCTTCCTTTTTCATTTTTGGGAAAAAATCAATCTCTGAATATTAAATTTAGCATAATGCCGTTTTGCTCCTTTGAATCTGCAAATATGTATGTATCTCCAAAAATTTTCCCATTACACAAAGCTCTGCTCTTGCAAAAAGTCGGTGAAGACGGGTGCGGTGCCGGAGGACACTCTGAGATTCGCGACCGTCTCAATCCTCCCTAAAACATTGTGAGCGCGGCAGACCCACTCTCCCTCATCTCCTTCTTGGACCGGACTGATTGTCAAAAGGGTTCCATCCTCATTCAAGCGTTGCCTATCGGAACTCAGCGGTTGGCCATTGTGAAGCCAGGAAATGGTTGGGAATGGCGTCGCAACAGCTTCACACTTAAACCTCACACTGTCCCCAAAGCTAGCTGTTTGGTCGAGTGGCGTGACAAGCCACTTTGGTGGAGCTGAAACATTTTTATGGATATTTTTTTGCATTATCGACTTTCTCAAAAGATATGTAAAAAGATAACTTGTTTAGCTTTTCTTGTCCCATTTTTTTCTCTTTCTCAATTCCTACGGGGAAAGCGGATTTTCCTGTGTGTCTTTCTATTTCACTCACTTGCAACTCGAACTTCCGCAACGCTGCTAATATTCCCATACGGGTTGTAGAGCGAACACCGATAGATTCCTTCATCCACTTTGCTTACATTCGAGATGCTGAGAGATCCTCCAGGAGAAACCTATTGGGAAAAGGGTATAGTTTTTAAATATGCAAACATGAGTCTCTGTCTGTAGGCAGCTTCCACGGATAAAGAAATTAACAAGCATGAATGAATATTCTCTTTTTCCCATCCCAATTTATCTCGTGAAAAATGAATTTGTCGCCGGAAGACATGAGAGTAATGTTTTACTGTACAAGATTTAAAATATTTTAAGGTAAAATGAACAAAATTTATGCGCTTCCTCTCCATACGTAAGGTAAACTTCCTGAAGCAAAATAAAAAGTTTCTCAAAAAGAAAATTTTTGGTCCCAAGTGGGCAATAAAAAAGTAGCAAAGTCGCGTATGCATTTATTACCTGATGCCGCTCCGAAAGCTCTAAGCGGGAGCTGTCAAGATACCACACGATCTGTGGGTGCGGATTCCCGATTGCTGTGTATGTTTAAAGTAATCACTTTGACCATTTGCATTAGCCATGTCATTAATTTCCATTAAATTCATATTTGAGATTTTAGACCTTCGCAGTTTATCGTGATATTTGATCCTTCAATCACTTCTTGGTCTTGGGGAACGAGGACAAAACGTGGCCGAGTCCCGTGTCTCTCCGGCCCGCTGCTTCGAGTCATCTTTGCCGCTCTGGATTTTACAACGCCACTTTCGCTCTTGGCGAGACATTCGTATGTCCTGAAAAAAAATTCGTGAGTTCTCATAAATTCTAGACATGCACTTGTTTTGTCAAGTAGGAAGAAAGCATCAAATCTTACCCAACATCTTCATCCTGTGCGTTGGCTATCATCAACGTGCCATCTTGGAGAACCGAGTATCGCGGTTGAGCATCAGTGCTGATCTCGTTACTTTTAAATAAACAGAAACGCATTACGTCCCATAAATCAGATCCTCGTTCCCTGCTTTTTCAGTGGTGCCTAAATAATTGTGGCTAAATTGTTCAATATAAAATTGTACCTGTTTACCTGTTCCTCAGCCAAATAACATCCGGTTGTGGCAATCCATCACTCTTGCATCGGAAGTACACCGTGTTCCCAAAGCTCACTTCAATATCTCTAGGCTCCTCCGTTATCTTTGGCTTGCCTATGTATGTATGGACGCATATTTATGGCAATGGGGTAAAGCGTGCAAGATTCAAATGACATAAGTTATAAGCATGCATGCATGTTTATACTTTTGAAAAATTATCTAGCTGAAAATGATTCAAAGCGTGAAGGAACTATTTAGGTGTGAATTTTTAAGAAAAAATTGACATTTTCATTAGGAACCGCAGAAAGTGCCGACATATTTCTTGCGCATCACTTACAGGAAAGCATGCATGACCTTACATAAATACTTTTTTCCTGGGAGAAAATGTATGGACCATGCTTCAAGCAGTGAAATAGAGTAAAGCATTTCCCTTTCATCTGTTTTGTCCATGAATCAAAGAGGAAAAAGTCCACACTTTAGTGGATCTCTCACTCTCTGACTCTGATCCAGTTTATTACTACACGTCTGACTTACGACAGCGGATCCCAAGATCTTTCATTGCCATCACAGATTTCCCATGCATATCCTCGGGTTGCTCACAGTACGCGGCAGCCTCCGCACCTGGATGTTCCGCTAGCATTTGAGCTAAGCCTATTATGCTGCAGTCACAGATCAAAGCGTTGCTGTCTAGCCGCCTATAATATGGATATCATATGTACATATATATATAAAAGTTATGTGATGGAAATAAAGACCCATTATTTATAAAACTGTACTCACTCTGCGAGTGATACTAATAAGCATGTACAATTTCCTCTATCGTCTCACTTTCATTGTCGACACATCATCATATTACGGAAATCACATTTTGTGATTTCATTTTTCGTTAGGGAGAGCTATCAAAGCTATTTTTATCCGCAAAAAAATATTCGTTGCCACTCTACACATAATATCATTGATGATGCGATGGGTGACGTTGGTATATAGTTGTAGTCGGTGCGCGAAATGATCAAAGAATAATAGAGTATTTCCAAGGGGATATGTTTTAATTGGGACTTACAGTCGAATCAGCTTGTGAAGGCCGTCAAAGGCTCCGGGAGCTATACGCTGGATCCTGTTGTGATGGAGAAAGAGCCGCTGGAGATTCGTCAGATTCTGGAAGGTCTCACTATCAAACTCTTGAATGTAGTTGTAGTGAAGATAGCTGGGGAAAAACACGAGGTTGTTATGCAGACGACATGATAGGGGGCAATTTGAATGGTTAATGTGGACTTGCTATATAATGGCGCACTCACAGTTGCTCCAGATTCCCTAGATTTTGGAAGGCGTGTGGGTCAACGTCCCTAATCCTGTTTTTGTAGAGGTAAAGATACCTCAGGCTTTCCAACCCGTTGAATGCGCCATTTCTCAAATGGACTATGTGATTATTGTTCAGCAGCCTGGGAATATGTAATAGCGAATAACGTGAAATTGTACTACACCCAAGTTACACGTTACAGTCCAATTAAAAAAAAACTTACAAAGTTTCCAGCTTTGTCAAGTTCTTAAACTGGTTCCGAGGAATTTCTCGAATCCGATTAAATCTCAGATCCCTGCGAGACATTAAATGCAATTGGGTAATTCATCCTTTGGTTCATTACACATGTATAGAAAATTTGCCTAAGATTTGTACAAGTTTTTTCATCATGAGTTATGGTGTCATTGTCTTTGCACACGGATGGAAAGCATTATTCCTAAAGCGCGGAAAAGGCAGTAATCCAGCAGCGTTTATTTCCTAGTTTGATGACACCATTAAATTTTACATTTTTTCATGAGGATCGCTTGCACTCCCAGAGTTGTCGGAAAGAGTGTAACAATGCCATCCACAGTAATATCAAATTACACCATTGTTTCACATAAAAAGCAAAAGCTCAAGAAAAGTGGAAAGGGTGAAGCAGGCCTTGGAGCTGAAGAAAGCCACACAAAAAGCATATCATTTTTATTGTTTTTTATTATTATTATACCTTTAAAAAGTACACAAAACGACAGAGTTTTGTGCCATTATTTGTTTCGCAATATGAAAGGAAAGGGAGAGAAAACACTTGTAAGCCATTTTTAGATATGTACAAACTCACGCTCCACATGAAACTCATAATAGCAGCACACACATTCTTTTCCCTTTTTCAACTTATGACAACTTACAACACGGTCGTCTGCTCAGGGACATCAGGCACTTTCTCCAAGTGAAGAAACATACATCTGACAGTGGTTCGGAAGC
>JAHZMY010002331.1:0-14013 GCA_027743915.1 Seira sanloemensis | reverse complement strand
TTCTGAAGCTCCTGAAGCTCCTGCTGGTCCCTGCCCTCCAACTTGCTGTCGCATCTCCCTCTTCAGCTCGTAGCGGATGACGAGGACGACGGCCAAGCAAATTAGCATGAGAATGGGCGGGACGATTGTGACGACGAGGCAGACGCCTTCACAGACCCCCATTGTCTGTAATGCAAAGCTCTTTTTTTAGCATATATCTACATCCAGGATTTTAATTTATTATGTGGCTGGACACTGGAGCCGGAGGACTGGGCCCTGAAGGAAATTTGGGAATTTGGGGCGAATCGAGAATGAGCCTATGTCTGTATCACCTTTCGAATTGGAGTGAGTTTTGAGTGGCGAGTTGTTCCCCAGGGGTAATGTGAGACGAGTTGAAGTTGAATCGGTAGACAAATAATTATTATTGTGAAGGAAAAAATTCAAAGGATTTTTGAAAAAAATTGGATTATTTTGTAGCAGTAGTGACGTTTTTTTTAAATAACATACCTAATACATATGTATATCATTTTTACTATCATTGTTTTTCAAAAAAAATCAAACGGACAGTTCAAAAGACGGCATTTTTTTTCTCTGACAATATTTCTCCACAAACGTCAATATTACACTTTCATACTTTCGTTGCCTCGAACTGTAAATCCTTGTAATGTAAATCTGAATATTATAATTATTGATAAAGTTTTCTTTTAATTTAATTTGACGAAGAAAAGGCATTTCCAAAAATGTATTTTTGTCAAAATACAAAAAGAATATTTAAATTTTTTTTTTTTTTGGAAAATGTCGGATTTTTTGGTTTTTGGATTTCTCAAGATCAAGATACATAAAATAAAGAGTATAATGTAAAAACAAAAAAAAATATTTGTTTGATATCAAAATGATCCAAACAAAAATTGGTTGGTTGGGTTTTAACACTAAGATAAAAATTGCAGATTGATGATTTGTAAAAAAAAGGAATCGTCAGCAGGAATTTACTAGTACAATTATTTACTAGTGTTGGAGATTATCCCAGTCACAGGTTTTTTCCAGTGGGAGGGGAAAACGTTTTACCTGTGAAAAGTCTAATGTATCCGAAAATGCTGAAACCGTCCGCTGAATGCACTTCATTACTTTGTCTCACTGTGCCCCCAACGGTTGAGTTTTTCCCACTTTTTAAATTGTATAGTACATCAGAGTTTTGGACAGCTAACAAACCGGTATTCATCTTAGATTTTTACCGGTGCTGGTGCTTGACAATTTAAGTTTTTCCCTGATTCCAATACTTCATGTTTGTATGCTGCATGGTATTCAGTTAAAAGCTAGTGAGTTCAAAAAATCAAAAAAAAAAGTTTTTCTAATGGCGCGAAACTATATATACAAACAAATTGATAATTCCGAAAAAATTAAAAATATTTTCAAAAACTTAAATTCATTTACAAAGAAACTAAGTAAAAAAATAAACAATAATATTTGACACAATAAAATCGTAATTTGCAGAGTTTTCATGACAAGGAAATAAAAAAACATTTAATTTGAAAAATATTTTACCTCGAAAATTCTTGTAGCTAAATTCTCGGTTTTTTGGGTTTCGATTCGAGTTATTATGTTTGTATTTTTAGCACACGGTAAATATATATGCGTATTTTGCTTTGAGTTTCCGAAAATCTCGTGTTAGTTTAAATTAATAAATTATTGAGGTATGCACAATGATAAGTAATCATATCTGATTCCATCACCACTGCTACAAACCTGAAGTGTTTTTGCAAAAAAACGAAATTTTCCATCTCCTTCAAACTGCATTTTTTCCCTCCCCAAAATAATCATTTAGATATTCAAAATATTAACAAAAGCAACAACAAAAAAGTCACATTCTCTAGCCATATTGAAATTTGCCTTTGACATCACCCCGTGATCTTTCGTTTTTTTGCTTAATCACAACTTGCCCCAGGCTCCACCTCGGCTCCCTCGAGAGGTCGAGAGTCATAATGATCGGTGGAGACGGGGAACTTTGGTTCGTTTTTGCGGCCGTCTTTGTTTTGCTTTTCTCTGTGGTCCCCTGCATCATCAAATGCGTAGTGATGAGACATGCGCGAGAGCAAGATGCCGCCTTCAATGCAGCGGCAGTGGCAGGGATGCAGGCATATCCTGGCATGGCGCAAGTTCAAGGTCCCCCGGGATGGATGGCACCTACGTCGCCCTATCCGGGCTCGGGGTGGGCAGTTCCATACCCTGGTCAAGTTCCAGGACCGGGTCAGGCGCCGTCAAATCAAGCGAGTCCGCACCCTGGCTCCGTAGTCTGAGGAGGGCTGAGAAATAATGACTGATTAAGGACAGATTAATTTATATAATTATTACATGTCTATTTGTTTATGGTGAGATCAGATACAGATACAGCACAGCAATATTTTCGGTGGAAAAATTAAAATTGGCAATTGTCCTCGATATGATATGCAACTTTTTTGCAAACTTGCAAAACGCCTAATTCATTTCTATGCAAAGTCGTCAAGGAGGATAGCAGGCTTGTAGGCCGCAAGTTTTTCCCAGGAGGTGGGGGCAGGCCGAGGTCAAGTTCCAGGAACTATGCCATGCCGTCACAGTCACCTTCTCGATATCCTGGACAGCCTCCAGCAGGACGAGGTAAAGGTAGTGTTTGAATTTTTCTTAGCCACAAGGATTTCACAAGGAAAAAACTCCAACTGTTCTAAATACTGCCGGAAATGCACTACGTTATTTGTCTCATAATGCCCCAGGTATTGAGTTTTTGGCACTTTCTACATTGTATTAAAGTTGACATAGGAGTTTTGGATGTTTTTCAACCAGTTAGGTTATGGACGTCCAAAATGGCATTTAGCTTTAAGATTTTACCGGTATTTTCCAATTTGAGTTTTCCCCCGATTCCAACACACTAGGTCAAGGACAGCAGCGCCGTAGTCAACTGTCCCCCCGGATCGAACTCCCCCTGGTCAAACTCCCCCACATCCTGGGCAGTTCAAAAAATCAAAAAAGTTTTTCTAATTGCGTGAAATCATATATATTTAAACAAATTGATAATTCCGAGAAAAGTAAAAATGTTTTTAAAAACTTAATTTCATTTATGTACAAAGAAACTAAGCAATAAAATTAACAATAATTTCCGAAATTGAGTATCTCATATACATGTAAAAAGGTATCCGGATAACTCCCGGTACAAAAACTCCCAACCCGAAAACTCCCATGCGAAAACTCCCAACCACAAAAACTCCCATGCGAAAACTCCCAACTGCGAATACTCCCGATACGAATTCTCCCAACCAAAATATGTTGAAGCGAATTTTATGAAATTGTATTATTTGTTGAAAGGTTATATACCATGTATTCGTTCCGGGAGTATTCGTAGTTGGGAGTTTTCTTACTGGGAGTTTTCCAGGTGGGAGTTTTCGTATCGGGAGTTTTGGGGTTGGGAGTTTTCGCATGGAAGTTTTCGGGTTGAGAGTTTTCGTAACGGGAGTTTTGGTGGTCTCATGTAAAAAGTAGGCAAAGGTAAAGGTCATAGTTCGACAAAATAAAATCGTAAATTCAAAGTCTTCATGACAGGGAAATAAAAAAAATCGTTTATTTGAAAAATATTAAACGTCGAAATCTCCTTACAGTTATCATGACATAAATTCAATAATTATGCTTATATTATCATTGGAGTTATAATGTATAACAAAATAATTGTTTTCACCCAGAGTAAATCATTCCATTGAATTAAATTTTCCATTCAATTAAATTAGCAGTAGCGAATCACATCGAATATGCAAATTCCTATATCTTATAAATAGGTCAATTCTCTGCTAGATTTATTGTTTATACGCTTATTCATATTCAACATTTATTTAGATTACATATTGCGAAACGCAAAACTATAATGAATTAGTACACATAACATTTTGTAAAATCGGTTTAGACAACTTAACAATTAACTCATTAAATCGGGAAGCGTCATGCAGGCCGTCAATAATCAATATTTTACAGATGGGCATTTTAATAATTAGTTATAATTTGAAGGACGATCGGTAATGAAAAAAATGCACTTGCCTAGCTACAATGCGCGCAAGGGGTCATCCATAAAGGACGTCACGCTAAAAACTCGTTTTTGGACCCCCTCCCTCCCCCTGTCACACTCGTATACACGGATGGGATAGAGCATTGAAAGCATTACCGGATATCCGTCACGGACCCCCTCCCCGAGTGTGACATTCTTTATGGATGGTCCCTAATGTGCAATTCTTCAGAGCGCCTTCTTCTCACTTAAATTGTTGTCTCTCCAGCGGGGCTTCTTCCGTTCCAGGATTTCCTTCAATTTCCATTTTACGTGCATTATAAATTATGTATGTATATTTTTTAAAAAAAATAAAGCTGGAATATTAAACTATTTACAAATATTTATAGATTAATATTATGTATTACTATAATAATTTACCATCCAAATGGCTGCAGCCAGCATGAGCGCCTTCGCCTCGAAGGATAAATCACTGCCGTATTGCAGGCTCGCTTTGCCCCTCGTCGACCCGATACGGCCGATCTCTTCGTCCTCCATAAACTGGTTGGGAAATATTAAATTTTTTAAAATGCTTATTTAATTCTAGTTAAAAAAACTAGCAAAAATGTAGCATTTCACATTGACGTCGATCGATATCATCAATAATTGTCATTGTCAATCATACCAAAATATGTTGATTGTCCCCAGTGACCGTGTAGCCGGATTGTTCTGAAAATTGTGGAAACTTCATCAATTTTCAATTTCAGTTTTCAGAATCAATTTTACTTTTAATCGAGAAGATAATGAAAATATGTTATTTTTAGATAAGCGATTTTTTGTAAATTTAAAAAAAATTCTCATTAATTACCGGTACGAAAGATGAGACTTCCGGTCGGGTCATACGCATTCAGCTTGATGTTCGTCTCGGACTTATCTTCGCGGGTGACGGAGCCCAAGAGAACCTCGGATGGGAGGGTCACTGCGATGCACTTTAAGGAAATTTTTTAAAGAATTAAAAAATATTTATGTAAAACGAAATACGCTTCTGCATTTTAAGATTTGTGATTTGATTGGTTGGAGCTCATAAATGTATGTTTCAGTAACTGTCCAAAAACTAGGGTTGGAATCGCGGAAAAATTAAACTAGGTATTTACCATTTTAGACGTCCAAAACTTATCTTCCCAAAACTGTCCAAAACTACAGCGCCATATACGGAATGTAAAAAGTGAGGAAAAATTCAGTGGCTAGGGGCATTGTGAGACAAATAATGTATTGTATAAAGTGTACGTTTTGGCCAGTTTTTGGTAGTTTTGGACATTTCCCGGGAACAACTTGTGGCTGGAAAATTCCAACACTAAAATGCAATCAAATTTAACCTATTTTTCTGTGCCAAGCAAAATCTTTAATGAGGAAAATTTACATATTTAAGATTTTTAAATGTCAGTTGAGGAAAATTCCCTTCAAAAACGAACTTCGACGTTATATTTTAAAAAAATGCAGACATTTTCGAGTTGCCCAAAATTCGTTATTGGCATGTTATTATATGTACTCACAGAAGCCACAAAGTCGAACAGCTTGGGCGCACTAAAGTGAATGATTAGAAGGGGTTGATTGAGACTCAGATAAGTGATGATGAGGGGCGGCTTCGCCCCCGTCGAGTTATTCCGAGGAGCCGAAGCGATGGATGTCTTGCAGCGCTGTGAGTTGGAGCTGTCTCCGGATGTGATCGTAGATGCGGTACTTGTGACTTCGAATGCACAAGCCGCAACAAGTGTCTGTCGACATAAAAATATTTGATTGAATATTTTAATGTCAAACATAAAAGGTTTAAAAGAGCCATTTGTAATTAAAATTTTAAAAAGCAACAACTTTTCTTCAAATCAATAATCTGTAGTTAAATTCAATTACATTCGTAGTCGTGGAGGATTTCCAGTCTTCGAAACGGGTTGAACACGTGGAGTTTCTCAAGGCCTTCACCTGTGGATGAACAGACAGAGAGAATCGCACAATACCCCAATTTCATATAGTGTTGCACACAGTGCACAGGGATGTTAATTGCCCATGGGAATTCTTCCCGGTATCAGGGAAAATCCCGGAAGCAGTGGGAAATACTGTTAAGTATTAACTAAACTACGTGCAAAACGTAGGAATCACAGAGTTATGATAACTTTAAACCAATAAAGAAAACAGTTTCATTTTGACTAAATTATAAGTATAATTTTTAAATACATAATATTTTCAATAAAAAGTAGTGTTGGGGTTTTTCCCAGCCACAAGTTTTTCCCGGGAATTGTCCAAAACTGCCCAAAACTCTTCAAAATCCACACTGCATGCATCATATTATTTGTCGCACAATGCCTCCAGCCATTGAGTTTTTCCCATTTTTTGCATTAATTATATGGCACTGGAGTTTTGGACGGTTTTGGGCAGCTATGTTTTGGACGTCCAAAATGGTAAATACCAATTTTAGTTATTCCCCGATTTCAACGCTAAGGGTTTAACAATGAATGGCCGTGGGTTGGATATCATATTATTGTTTGTCAATTTAAATCTGCGGTGATTTTTTTGCCGCGCGTTTAATAATAATTAATTTTTAAATAGTCTTCAAAGAAAAATTACACTTTAGTCTATTCATAAGCTTCAACTTGCTGCTCTTATCATTTCCAACCTTTTGAAAATCAAATTTTTTTTGGTTTGACGAAGAAAAATAGCAATTTCTTAAACATTTTTCAGTATTTCACACTTTTCCAGGTTCGTAGTTACATGAATTTCCCGGTATTTCCCAATAACACCTCTGAATCTAGCTCAAAGCGATATTTTTATTCGCGTGTATAGTGTATGCAGATTTTGTCAAAAAATAATTATTATAAATAGGTTTATGTACATACGTGCAACAATGTCCAGGTCAACCGAGACGATTCCTAGTCGGTTCTTCTTCTCCATTCTCAGTATCTTTTAAAAAAACTTTTTCTTATCCCTTTTTTTATTTCAAAGGCTAATTTAAATTTTTTTCCCCCAAAAAATGATTAGTTTTACAATCCTCACTTTAAAATTCAATACACAATAAAACCCCGTAAATACTAAAAATCTGTTCTCACAACATATGTACCTACACATATGCAGCAATTATTGGCAAAGTTGATCTGATCACAATCAGTCAGTCAGAGCCTCTTTAGTTGGACTTTTTTTATTTGCCATTTTTTTCTCTAGAAAAACTCATGCACTTTGCGAATGGCAAAAGTCGCAAATTTCACAGATCATGCACTATATTCATACACACATTACACACATGCGCGAATGTGAAATGGAAAAGTGCAAAATTTGTACTTCCTGTTATAAAAAACACTTTTTTTCTTTCTTTCTTTTCCTACGCATTTGCTGTCCTTCACCATCACACCATTCACCGTGATCTGAACAAAGCAGATTACGAAATGCGAATTGTGCTCACATTTCCTCTAGATCTCAGAGAGCATCTCGAATCTCGAACTCATACTTTCAAACAAGCTCGAAGATAACTTTTTTTTGCCTATAATACTTGCATAACGTGTTGAAGATAACACCAATTTACCAATTCCCATGTGGTTTTTTGTTTTTAAGAAAAGTTGTATGTATATGCATGTACATATAGATGAAAGAAATCGAGTGACCTTTAAAAAAATGTTAACGTGAGTGAAGAAGAGTCGAGACAAGACTGCAAGACTGAAGACACTGACTTTTTTCTCGACACTCGAACATTTATATTTCGTTTTTGTCACTTTGATATTTTTTAAAGAGAGAAATAGAAAGAAAAATAGACACACGGTCCAATTCCTGTGTCTCAAGCGATGGAAAAAAGTAGTGTTGGAGTTTTTCCCAGTAGATTGTAAGTAGAATGGGAAAAAGTCAACATTCAAAGTCTCGGGAAAACCACAAAATGTCCGAAATTTCTTCTGAATGCATTACGTTAATTTCTCACATTGCCCCAACCACTGGTTTTCCTATTGGGATGGCAAAATCCGAAACCTGTGTTCCCTGAATTTAAAAAATGTTCAATACTTCTGCTAACTGCATAACTTTCCTGTCCATGTCTCACAATGCCCCCGCCATAGGTGCGTCCCAGTGGGATGAGAAAAACCAAATTAATACACGGACACGTCTTCCTTGCATAAAGTCCAAAGCGACCGAGCCGAAAAGCCGTCCAAAACTCACTCTAACGGTTTTTCATGACTCTTCTCACGATGCCCCAGCCTCAAGTGTTTTCCCCACTAGGATGAGAAAACCGACAAACGTCTTCTATGGAAGAAGTACAAAATGTTCGTGAAACTGCCCCAAAACTTCTTTTGATGACATGTATGTAAATTTTTAATTGTCTCACAATGCCCCTGTCATTGAGTTCTTCTCTCTCCTTCAAAATGGAATCAGAGTTTCGTATAGTTTTTCAGCTGACCATAAGCTAAGAGTCAAAAAGGACATTTATCATCAACTTTATTTACCAGCACTTACCATTTTTAGTTTTCCCTAGCTTCCAACCCTAGAGAAAAGATGAGAACTTGACTTGTGCTTAGGAATGTACTTTTTGTTCTATATTTCGAGACTCGCTTTGTGTAAATATTGTAGCTTCAAATTGTGTTGGGAATGGGATATATCGACCGTGAATACAGAAAATTGGCTATATGCTCAAAGGGTGTCGTCTGGAAAAATGGCTACATGAATTTTATTTTGTCTGGAAAATGGCTATATTATGCTGTGTATTTTAAATAGCATATCGACCGTAAATACGGAAAAATGACTATATGATTTTTTTTTCTTATAGGTTTTCAATGTTAACCAAAAATCATATAGTCATTTTCCCGTCGACACTGGATGCATATAGTCATTTTTTCAGACGACACTCAGTGCATATAGTCATTTTTCCGTATTCACGGTCGATATAGTCAATTTTCCGGACGACACTCTGAGCATATAAATAGTCATTTTTCCCGACGACACCCTGCGGGCATATAGCCATGCATTTCTCCGGAGACGCTCTGAACATATAGCCATTTTTTCAAACGACACTCTGGGCATATAGCCAGTTTTTCGTATTCACGGTCGATATATATATATTACTCATTGCAAATCTCTGCAAATGATAACATTCTCGGTTCTCGCACTGATGATAAAAATAGGATCAGTGAGAAAAGTCGAGGATGAAGATGAAGATCATCAGCATGCTCAAGTTTAGTGTTAGTGGGTTAATGTCTGAAAAGCACATGCACCAGAAAGTATTACATATGTTGGAGAAAGAAATAGAAATAGATACATAACAGAATGCTACATAATCTCGCGGAAAGTTGCAGATGGAGATGGAGACGACATTGAATCTACATCTCGTTCCTATTATTGCATATTGCATATCGTAGGAGTTAAAGAAAATTCATAGAGATATGCTGCGGACTCGAACTCAAATCTCATCAGATGTCGGAATTCGGTTATGTGATAAAGGGGTGTGAGAGCATCTTTAAGATCATGCCCGTTGGAAGAGCAAGTATTTATTAGAGGTGCGAAGTTTATGATTTATCATATTTGATAAAAAAAAAGTGGAATATTGAAGTAAGAGTCAGACACTTTTGGATGTCGATAGTGTTGGAATCGGGGAAAACTGAAATTGGTATTCACCGGTAAAAACCTTTTTAGACGTCCAGAACATATAGCTGCCCAAACCTCTAATGCCAAAAACCACGGGAAAAGGGGGAAAACTAATTGGCTGGGGCATTGTGACACGATAGTAATGTAATGCGTATAGCGGACGTTTTGGAAAGATTTCGATGGTTTCCGGGAAATACGTGTTTTCCCCATCCCACTGGGAAAAACTCTGTCACAGGGAAAACCCCAACACTATGGTAGATATCGACGAATCTTGCAGAATGGAGTATATGAATAATTACATATTTTGGCATTTTTTGTTCATAGTTCACGTAAAACGTTCATTTCTTGTCAATTTTTGCATCGTTATATTTGTAAAATATTTTTGTAAAACAACATTAAAAAACAGTTCACATTTTACAAAAGGTGATTACAGTTTATTTGCAGTCAATGAATTATAAGTTTTTAAAGTCTGGTTTTCGCCGATAAATTGTACAAGTTTGCTCAACATGATCTTCATACGATTCTCTAATAGCTCGGCATCTTCGTTTTTATGCATCTATAACTTTTGTAGTTATTTCCGGGCGACTTTATTTCACTCGCCATGCGCGCATTTCCAGAGCCCATCCAGAGTCCAAGCCCGTCTCCAGAAACGCTTTTGTTTTTAAAAAACCGAACCTAAACTAGTCCATCGTAGATGCACCAAGAGATTAAATGAGAATTTCCTCGTTTTTTATGATAGAAATCCCTAGTCTTGCTTTCAGGCCGTTGGCATACGAGGCCGTTACTTTTGATGTGTTTGAAGTAGCAGCGTCGTGATGAATATATAGATTTAAGGTGTCCTTCCCGTAAATGGCTGGAACGTGAAATTCCAAATCAGGCTTCAAAACATTCTCAATATAGTAGGTAGAGTTCACCATAACATTTGGAGGGACTTTGATCGAAGTGAGCTGCCTCATCTCACTAAGTGCCCCAACCACCATCATCTTCTCACCAAACTTTTCATGTTCATGCTTCACATATTGTTCGAGGTCAGATGTAGAGTTGCAGTAGCAGATTTGTCTTTCCCCATTGCAGTTATTAAAGAAGAATAATGCCTCGTCTAATGTGACAATTAATTCGAACCTGTCACCAGCTAAGTGTTTCTCCGACAGGCGTCGGGAGTTTGACTTCCGGTTTTAGCGATTACTCGCTTTTAAGGCGAGAACAATTCTCTTTCTGTGCACAAATTTTCAGAAATAACTTTATGCACTGTACTCTAAGATCCTTCGCACTCTCTTGCAATTGCCCTTTGTGACGGGGGATTCTCTTTTGAGGTCAAACGACCAAGTTTGTTGATGACCCTCTTTCTCCTGATTTTTTAAGGGTGCGGCTTTTTTGGGATAGGCAAACCTGCATCTTTTGCATCTCTTCTTTTTTTGTGTCCATTTAGTAAATTGAAGATGGTCTTTTCGCTGATGCTGTTTCCGGGACTTTTTATTTGCTCTAATATCTTTTTTGGGGTCACACCAGCCCCGGAAAGGGCCAAAACGACTGCTTCACATTCAGGGCTAATTTTCGTCGGCATTTTGAATACTTCTTATAAACTAAAAAGTTAAATATAGACAAAAACGGCTGATTAACTACAAATGCAAAAATTATGTTATAACTATTCACCAATTTAAAATAAACGAGCATTATCTAGACTGCAAATAAACTGTAATCACCTTTTGTACTTTGTGCCTATTTTCATTCAATTTTAGCGATTTTATGCTCACAAACTCATACATATTTTGACCAAAATAAGTTCATAAACTTCACACCTCTAACATTTAGGGGGCATCCATGAATTACGTAACGCTTAAAAACGTTTTTCTGACCACCCACCCACCCATGTCACGCTTTTCTCATTTACGAACATATTATCACGCCAGCGCTTGACCACCCACCCCCAAGACGTTACGTAATTTGTGGATGTCCCCTTATCTGCCAATATCGCGCGTCTTTAGATGTTAGCTGACGAAGTACTGACTGTCCCTGGGCAAAAGGTTGATACGTTCGGCCACTTTTCGTTTCTGTTTTTTTTCGTAATTTTAGGTGCGAGATTGTATATTCAAATTAACTCCAAGGCCTCAATTGAAGTCCGTGATAAACGTAAATACTGCGATTCCGGTGTTTAGAATTATTTTTTAAAAAACCATAAAAAAGTGGCCGAACGTATCAACCTCTTTCGTCCAGGGTGAGTATATGTGTGCTTACATAAAGCGTATTTTTTTCTGGCGAGATGAGCCAACACGTGGGAATATACATATATGTTGGCTTGTATGTTTTTGAAAGATTTATGTTTTGAATTCGGTGAGATAAATGTCTTTGTCAAGTGCATGGAAATGTGAACTTGAAAATTGTTTCATGTGTCTCTGAATCATGAGTGAAACAGTGAAATATGTAAAGATTTTGGACAAAAAATAATTTGATATCTAGCAGAAATTTTATTACTATTTAATGCCTGAACACACTTTATAATAGTCCAAATAGAAATGACTTTAATAAGTTTTACATAACAAGTTTTTCAAAAAATAATAAAGATCTGGAAAAATAATATTGTGAATCCAAGTCAGCAATCCGAATTTTAAAACAAGAATGAAGTAAGCGTGAAATATAGAAAAAAACTGATTTTAAAATTTCTAATTTGCCTTCAATTGCTCCCCAAAAGAATCTTCTTGTATCGACGTCTTATGCTTTCCATTGACTAACTTCAAAAAATAAATGTCTCAATAATCGCAAAAACACAGGCAAACAATCACATACAAATTGCAAATGACGAAATAATAAAAAGTGCATAAATATCTTTTTGCACTTTATCAGAAATTTAAATTACTGTCATTTTTCAAAGTTTAGCAAAAAAATCTAGCATTTTACAATCTTCTTGAAACTGTACAATTAAAGTCAATATATCGACTATGAATTATGAATTCGTAAAAATGGGAATATATGAAAGAGATGCCGTTTGTAAAAGGGGTTATTTAAAATAGTAGCTGAATAGAAAAAGTGGCTAAATAACTTTTGGGATGAGTTGCGAAACCGTTTTAAAAAATTATACATTATTTCGTGTATACAGTGACAGGAAAGAAGCTGCATTTAAATTGATCAACAAAATCTAAATGAGCCAATTGGTCTTTTGTGCAATCCGTAAGTGAGTAACAATTAAACATGAGGTGATAAATGTATCTACTCTGAATTCGCAATATTTAGTACATGCAAAAACTGTCGTTTGTAAAAGTAGTCGTATGATTTTGGCGCATATTGCGAAACGGTTTCTACAAAAAATCGACATTTTTCATCTATCAGTCATAGAAAAATTACATTTAAATTGATTACAAAAATTAAAATTTATAAATAAACTGTTCTTTTTCACGTATACGTATTCACACATACCAAAATCTTCATCGAATTTCTCAAAAACCGGTTATATTTTCATGCAACCACTTTTTTACATTCAGCTGCTATTTCCAATAGATATAGCCACTTTTAAATTCGACCCTATTTTTCATTTTGCCCATTTTACAAGCAAATCCTCCTTCGCATACCCGATTTTACGAGTTCATAGTCGATATTTACTAATTTCCTGTTGAAACGCAATATTAAAGCCAAAATTAATTGTGTGTCTAGAATACTTTTTTAATTGCCAAAAAAACCTTAATAAAAGGGCAGTCCTACCACCACAACACATAATTTCTACACATCAAATTAAATTATCTAAATATCTGCATATAACTAATTCCTGTTCAGTCCTCCTCAGACATCAGACGACGCTGTTATTCCTGGAGTCACACTCTCCCGGAGAACTCAAGCTCGAATGACGTTCGCCTTTTTTACCTTCTCCGCCTTGACTTTCACTATGACCATGACTCACCCGCGATGAGACCCTGCGGGGGCGCACCTGGACCGAACCGGTTTTGCGGGCAGGCGCCGTGCCAATGCGCTTCCTCCTTCTCGCGAATTCGCAAGTGAGAATGCACGCCGAGCCTAGAATGAAGAGGGCGAAGATGGCCCCAATCAGGCAGAAGTTGGGCCACCTCTCGAACTCGCACACGCTCATTTTCTCAAAGGACAATGCTCGAACCTAGGATAGTTGGGGCAATCTGAGAATCGGAGATGGAAAGTTTGAGCAGGTATGATGAGGTATGATCCACTTTACTGGTCAATCGAGTTTTTGAGTAATTTGTGGAAATATGTGAATGGAGCAAATCAAAATGCCTTTTCCGCTGATATTATGTAATTTTAAATAGTCAGGTTATAATTTTTGAAAAAATTGGACAGTGGTGATGGCAATGGCAATGGCAATGCGTGTCTAAAGATTCCTTCCATAGTTCATTCTGTTGCACATTGGCAGCATATAAAGTTAAAGCGTGAGGTGGACTCGACGGGTTGGTGAACCGGTTACCAGGCCATGT
>JAHZMY010002330.1:0-11214 GCA_027743915.1 Seira sanloemensis | reverse complement strand
ATTTTGCGTGCGTTTTATGTGGCCTAAATAAATAATTAATTGCTATTAGAAAATAACTAAACCTGAGTTTCACATAGCATATTTACTGGCGAACATAACAGGTTTCCAATAATAAAAATTAAAACGGATTCAGTCATCTCCCAATCGATCCATCTTAACTGGGCCTGCATTTTTCAGCGACATGTCTGTATGAATGTTTAAAATGCTGTTCGATTTTTTGCACGAAAGCGGAAAGTCTTGGTGGCACCATCAAGCAATTTTGATTTCTTGTGCTTTTGATTTGGCACAGAAGATATTTTTGCAAACACATATTTTGTTTTGACGATTTTTAAAGGGGACTTTGATTTTGCATAAAAGTGGCATCAAACAATAGTGGTAATAGTTATAATGATATCAATTTTAATAGGCAAACTTCCGGAACATTATTTTGGATAAGCAACGACCTAAAATACCAATATTTACTCGCCTCAACAATTTCGAAAACAAAATAAATTGGTACATACCTGCATGAAAACAAGGTCAAAAAGAGTTGGATATCCATACTTTTACTTTGGTGTCACCATGCACCTCAACTCTACTGTTTAACCTTCTCTGCAAAAAAAATTCTTGGTAGAATCCATGTCGACTTTTTGTCACATCTACTAAATCGTCTACTTCGTAGGATAGACATGAGTCAGACAAGTTTTGCAGAAATGAAAGACGCGTTTTTTACATGACATTTTCACAGGGAGCTCTTTGATGCCGTTTCAAGAGAAAAAATTACGTCGTGCACTATAGCTTCTCCGTCTCAGTTCCACTTTAGAGTTTGTAGGAGAAGCTCACTGTTTTTTGTTCCTGTCCTGCATGAGTTTCTCACTGCTATCATTCCAAGGTCAGCCTTTTTTTCAGCCGGTTGTGTTGCGTGTTATGCAATTGCTTTCTTGTTTGGTTGCTCCGTGTAACAATGTTTGTCACAACAAAAAAAAATGTGTATGGAGCCCGTAAATATTTGCAAATGTAAAAAGCTGGAGTGAAAAAATACAAACACATACATATGAGTTTTGTAGTCAGTCCTGCATTCACAGTGCCCCGGTCAAAAAACATACAAATTGTTTGAGAGAGCAACATTGGTCAAAATTGAAGCATATGACTATTAATGATTAATTCTTTTTCGCACGCAACTTACATACGTCTGAATCATGCAGATCAAAAGCGCTCTCATGAAAATCAGGAGAAACTGAAGCAAGCTACGCTGATTTGTGAAAGAGCTGATGCCGTATTCCCGTGTGTCTTTAAAGCTTTGTGCAATTCAACTTGTTTGTAAAAACTTCTTTGTCTGCTTCTGCATTTGTGCTTCTAATTATGTCCCCAGTGTTTAAGATAAGGAAAAAGAAAAGTCTGCATTTAAAATGTTCGTAGTGGATTCAGTGAAGATATTGAGGATTACAAATGTTTTCCCCAAAAGTTCGTATATGCAGAAAATGATGGCCTCAAAATGTAGTTTCGATTACCCTACGTTTAAGTAAAGTTGATTTATTTCCAACACGCCGACAAACTTGAAATCGTTTAGTGGTAATAGAAAAATGGAAGGACGAGCAAGCTCGAAGCAAAAAAAACTTCTTTCTTACTGGCCATTTCTTGATTATATGTATGTATGTGTACATTATTCGGTGTAATTGCGTAAGAGTACAGCATAAAAATCCCATTGCTTGTTTGAAAAAAAAACTTTCATCATCTGCTAACTTGTAAAATTCCACAGCGTCATATATGTAAGTATCACCCTACAATGTTAAGGCAATAGCAACGGTATGCTCTAAGATTTTTAAATCCATTTTCTATTATTTTTTCCCTGCAAGGTAACGTGTAGACGGGACGGGAAATGAGACATAATTCAACAAAAGGACAACGCAGCACATGTCACACTAAACACGAGTAGTTCAGGCCTTATTATGGTATGGTGCTACCGACAATGAAAAATAACTTTAACATGCATCTTTAATTTACGTTGGCAAAGTTCTACCTTTGTTCAATAATTTTCCTCTCATGTATCTACATTTGAATCATTGTATTTTTTAGAGTTGGGGTATTACAAAGCCATCCACTTACTACATACACATTGTGCTTCTCCTAGAATGCTGCTCTCTCGGCCTCATAAATAATCTTCAGTTAAGGGTGAGTTAAATCAAGGCGTTTCAACTCGAGCAAAACTTCCAAGCACTTCGACCTTTCAAAACAGTTCTTTTTAAAGCAATTTTTCTGTCAAATCCATATGACGCCACTCACGCCATGCGGACATAGGGTTGATCGATAAACGAGGTCACGTTAAAATACACTTTTTCTGAGACCCCCTCCCCCCTTGTGGGTATTACGCAGTGGGTTTATTTATTGTTCTCACTTTTTGGGTTATCAATGTCAGTTAAAAATATAGCTGCAATATTTGGTGAAATTCTCCAGCAAAATAATTCCATGACGTGGTGGAGTATATAATGAAATATAGGTAGTGTCAGTGGGCTGAGTCTGCTTGTAAATCTTATACAAATTAGAGGGCATCCATAAATTACGTAATGCTGAAAATCCACCCGCCCATGTCACGCTTTCCCCATTTTCGTACATATTGAATGTCACGCCACCGTCCACCCACCCTCAACACCCGTTCCGTAATTTGTGGATGCCCCTTTAAGTCCCCCTATTTTTTACCTAAAGTTCATCAAAGAAAATTTCTCCGACAATCCAGCATTATGGAAAGGAATAATTCTTGGAACCAAAGTAAGTGAGCAAAACTCAAATGCGAAAGTTTAACCACATGCATTTATGTGGCTCTTCTCGGAGCAACCTTTTTGCCTGCAGTAGATTGCAAAAATAAATTAAGGATTGAATATTTAGGGACTTTTAACCCTTTTGAGTGCTCCATTTATTGGAGCCTTGTCCGACGTCTTGGGAAGGAAGCCCGTGTTGGTGCTAACGGTTCTTGGCACATGCGCTCCAATTCCATTCATGGCGGCTAGCGCTTGGGTTAATTTAGCTCTGTCAACTGCATCGGGAATTCTGGCCGTCACGTTTCCCATATCGTGCGCATACGTAGCTGACCTGGTGCGTGGTAAGTTTCCTTAAAAATTACTTGCAATTATTTTTTTAAAAATATTTAATATCAATATAAGATCGATGTTTTCGACAGAACCTAATAGCTTTTTTCCTGAGGGCAGAAGTATTTTCTATGTCAGGCGATAGCGGCTATCGGGTAGCCTACAATCTTTAGTACCATGGTACCGCCGATACCGGGATTTTTCGACATGTTTCTGGGCTTGGAAAATAATTTGGACAAAAATTTTTGAATTGACATAAGTAGGATAGGATTCCGGTTTTTCCCGGTACCAGGGTTTTTAAAAGAATGTAGCGCGTTCCCATCTCAAGTGCTCAAAATTGAAGCTCTATACTTTGACGAAACATTTTTTCCTATTCGTACTGATTTTGGATTGGTGATAAGAATGGTAATTATTTAATAATCGGCAAGATTTTATGATTTCTTTCTTTTATGCGATGACTGGAAGGAGAGGGGAACATCGAGCTTACTCTATCGGGTCCGGTGAATAAAAAGCTAATAATACCATATTTTAAATTTTAATCCGTAATGCTAAAAACCAGAACACTTTATGTTAGGATTGATTGCACAAGACCGTTTTTATGAAGATTGCATGTTTTTTTTTACTTTTTGCTGAAATAAACCTTGTTTTGTTAAATTCTGCTGTAAGCCTTACATCTAGTTTTATAATATTAATTTCGCTTGCACATAGTTTTACCTGTAAATTAGTTTTTGTTTTCGCCCAAATTAACGCTTTTGCCTATATTTAGCCTGAATACTTTACTTCAACGTAATAAAAAATAGTGAAATTTATTTACAGATGAACGCATGCTCAGCTATGTCACTTTTGGTCGGATCTTCGTAACCGCAGGAGCCTCAACCAGGATCTTTACATCGTTGGGCGGCGCTCTGAGAGCTCATTACGGCGTAAATATTGTCGTCTCCCTTTCTACAGCGGTTTCAGTTCTTAACCTTTTATATGTCTACTTCATTGTCCCGGAATCCTTACCTCTGAAATTGGAAGGAACTTGTGAAGACGAAGATGAATCAGCGTCAAAAAACCCAGGCGTTTTGGCATCCATAAGAAAAATTTTGACGGACAAAAAGATGCTGTTGCTTTGGCTAATGGCGTTCCTCGCGTATATCCCAGATGTAAGAATCTTCCATGAATCCTTCCAGAACTTTGATAATGCGGTAATGAATGGATATATGATTTTATAAAAATGTTTGAATATTTGTACTTTATAGGCTGGCCAGAGCTCATGCATTTACACGTATTTGCAACTTGTCGCGGGATTCGAGCCGGGTAACGCTGAGAACCATTTTGCAGGCATGTGGATTGTCTCAGGTGTGCTTCTCATTCTGGGCATGGGAATTTCAATCAACTACTTCGGAACCCGGGATATCATCTTGCTTGGCCTTCTTTGCCAAATGATTCAACTAGCCATGTTCGGCTATGTTTCAAACCTGCAGTAAGTTTCTTGCATCAATTTTGAGATACCTTTGTGAAATAAATTTGGATTCTGATAAACTTGTATAAAATGTTGGGTGGAACCTCCAGAGCTTGCTTAGAGAAGTCGCTCGATTAGGAGATACAGTAAAATCTCTAAATAAGTATATTCCAAGGGAAATAAATATGTTATGGTTCTATCGAGGTTAAGTTTAAATTGAGGTACTTTTGCATGTTACATTTAAAAATTTATGCTCATGTGGAGTAAGTTTATAAGGAGGCTCCACTGTACATAAGGGTGCAATCAACTTCAAACGGGCGTTTCATTGTACATGTTAAACAGACCAAAAATTGATGTTTAGAATCCAAAACTCAAGTTTGAAAAATTAGGGAACATTTAGCTAACATCAGGGCAAATCTCAAAAATTTCTTAAGAGTGTTTGTTTCCAAGTATTCTTGTTTCCAGGTATTACACTGTGAGTCGGCCACCAATCCATAAGTTTAAATCAAAATCGGAATTCTAACGCTTGCAAAAATTTGCCGAGAGAGAAGTTTAAAAATTCTACATTCTGGAGAACCCAAAATCTCAATGCGTAGGAAGGGGAACAGATCTTTCATCAAAAACAAAAATCTATTTTTCTCTGTTTTTGTCTGCAGATAACAAATCATAAATCTTTATTCACGAGAAATTAAGGAATTCTGGTGCATGGACGGATGAAATATTTATTATGGATTACCAGGCTGTCGATTGTCGACGTGTTTCATTCTCAAGTTTTTTAAAAACTTTTTCAGATATCTGCGAATCGCGTCCGTACTTGCAGGTTTGGCTTGCATAACCTTTCCAACCTTTTCCGCTTTTGCGGCAGCACGTTTCGACAGAGACAACCAGGGTGAGATTACTATTATGATAATTTTCGATTCCGCAATATATTTTGGTTAGCTTGTTGGTGCCAAACAAATTGCTGAATATGAATGAATTCCAAACAAATATGAATTAGACACTACATATGTGTAAGTATGAATGAAATTTATTTTTTCTGGTTTTTTATAGGTTTAGTTCAAGGAATGGCTCAAGGGATGCAATCACTCTGCGTCTTAATTGGACCTCTCCTCTTTGACTACATATTCCGTCTTTATAAGATCGAATTGAAACCCGTGTCTCTTATTTCTGGTAATCAAACAGAAAGCCCTGACATGATGGATTTAATTGGCAACCAGACCGTGAGTACCACTGCAGCCAGCTTTCCCGTCTTTCCCCTTTATGAGGAGACCGAGAGGAATCCACTTCTCCGAGAAGTAAATATTGTTTCTAGTTTCGTGGTAGTTTTCGTATTTTAATACACTTCAGCTTAACTACGGCTGTAACCGGACAACGGATTTTGTCCCCTTTAAAGGAAGGAGTTGATATACATTTTTTAAAAATTATTCCGAAGTAGGCAAAAATGATTCGGTTGCAACTTGCAATTTCTGCCGTTATTCTTAGAAATTGTGGCGTGCTAATTGTTATATGAATGATTATTTTCAGACCATGCCAGGCCCTCCGTTTGCGTTTGGTTCTTTGATTACACTGATCGCCCTAATTTTGGGCTTCTTTCTACCCAGAACATTTCCAAAAAGCTACAGCCAGGGAGAATGCAACGATGATGCAGTGAATTTGGAAGGTGTATCTCAGCCATAACTTTATAAAAGGATGCACAAATCTCTTGCCATAATGTAATGTGATGTAATGTAAGGATTTATTATCATCGGACATCTAGCGTTTTTTAAACTTTTTTATTACAAAAATGTTGCAAAGGTACTTCAGACATTTAAATGTTTACTGGTTTTTTAAGGCGAAAATATTAAAACTGAAAAGATTGACCATTCTTAGATCCAGTTTCTTGATTCAAAGTTTAATTTGCTGTAATTTAGGTGGTCTGAGAAACCATTTTAAAAGAAAAAATGTACTCCGTTGTGAATTATCTAAATATACATATGTCGTCAATGCCCGAGTTGCTATGAAGCAACAAAACATCTCATGTCAAACAACATTCGAAATGTTTAGTTCACAAGGGCTTGAATGAGAAAAAGGTAAATGAGAAAAAAAACTAAAAGCTTTAAAAAGTTCAAAGTCAAACTGTTAAAATTGTGAGTTCGTCTTTGATTTAGTTTTTCTCGCATAACTGTTGCGCCTTTAATTTAAACAACGTTGGATAACAAACACACAAAGTTTAATGCTAGTCGGACTCGGATAAGATCAGCTCAAGCAGTTGACAGATCATTGTATTTCTTCAAACAGAATCATTAAAATTATGACGTACATACATAGTTCATTTTTTCCATACGTTTCTTGGGTGCCTGGAATTACCAGCCTTTTCCTATAATGAAACATGCTTCGGTCATTACCGCCAGCGCAACTGTGCGAACTCATCCTTGTTGCCATATTGGCCACTGTGTGTCATTTTTGCAAGTCATCTATTATTCTTCTGCACTTCTTCAAAAAGTCTTCTTGACACGCATTGCATTTGTTTGAGGAAAAGAGAACTCGTCTTGAAAATGCATTTTTCATCAAGTTTGAGCTGTTCACGCCACACTTCTCTAACCGCTCTGTTGTCCATCTTGTGTTTTTGTTCTCTTCTGACGTTTGCAATGCTTCGCATTTTTACATGCAAAACATTTTACCCAGTCAAATCGGAAAAATGTGTTATGGCGGAAAAAATCTCCGGATGTTTTTAGGTAATAAATATGACAACTCTGAAGCCGAAAAACTTTATCATTAAAACATCATTTTGATCAAATCGAAAGGTGTAAAAGGGTTTGAGAAATTAAACACCTTAAAAGTCAAGTCTACAGACATCGTCAGTCCAAAATTGGGCTAATAGCGCAGCGCCTCTTTGTATTGCTCAAAGTCTGTCAAATCAATCTAAACCAAGGCACATTATATTTCCATTTGCAAACCTTTCAGGTAGTTGAAAAAATCTTTTCAAGTTCAAGAACCTGTAAACCCCCTCAATCATTGTTAGATCAATGATTGAACAAATGCATCTGACAAGTTGGGGAAATAGGCTAATCCTTCATAACGATTTTTCTCCTTCCTTCCCCCACTCTAAATTACTTCAGCTTATTTTTTAAGGTGCACCTAGGTGGTGAGAAACGTTTAAAAGCAAGTAAATCTAAAGATCTATTGAAACAGGCCACAAAACAATTTGTGCAATGACGTTTTTAAGGTAGAAACAAAAACTAGATATTTAATTATAAGCCAGAGATGATCGCAATTTAAGGCCAATAAAAATTTGGACTTGTTGTTAACTTACAAAAAGCAAGTACCCAACTAGCTTGTCCTCATTCGGGGAATATTGTCAATCTCTATTTTCATTTTATAAAAAATTACTGAGATGACTGGAAGATGAAGATAAGCAAGTAAGTATCCACTTGGTGTACGTGGGCTTTGGGCACATTAGCCAAATACATGGTCATGGGCAAGTGAACATTTTTTACGAACTTGAAACTTGAAGCGAGAAATCCGTGATCATGGTCACCTTCACTGCTGACAGACAATAAATGCTAACACGAAAATAGAAGATGTACATAACATACAAGACTAACGCCGTTGACACTAAAAACGAGCATCAGTCGGTGGGAAAAGCATGAATGAAAACTGAAATGTCATGCAGTTAATGATGATGCATTTCACTGCATCACTGCATCATGCATCACACAGAAAAACATATACGATTCTCCTTTTGATCGCCCTTTCATGCCCAAGTGGATTGTCTTTGGACGTTGGATGGTGACGCGGATGGATGCAGAAGAGCTGCATGATCGGATTTAATGCGGAAGCAAACTGTCACTTTGGCTGTAGGCACTCGTATGAGTGGGTATCTACTTACGATAATAATTTCTTAAGATGTGGTATATATGTACCTATGTACCTAGACAATTAAAATGGCATTTCGTAAAAACAGTCGCTGCAAAAGAAACGTTTTGTTCGCAATCATCATTTCATCATTAACATACATTTTTTTATATTTTTCACACAAACAGACGCACAATTGGAGAAAATGCAGAATGTTTTGAAGCGATGACACCTTCAACGAACGATATAAATAGGATAAATGGCACGTTCTCTAATCCTCCCGTCGTCAGTGTCACTAGAGCTGGTCAGGAGCAGGGAAATTCACTTTTTTTCCCGAGCGACCAAAAAATTTTGGTAAAGTTATTGCCCCATGTGCTTTGAAAGGAAAGTATCTGGGGTGACTTGAGACCCTACAAGTTCCAATTCAAAAGTTAAATCTAAAAAAACTAGTTGCACAATTCTCGAAAAAAAAGTGCCTCGATGGGGACACGAAGTGAAAATCGGAAGCGAGATTGGCTCTGGACCATTTCCATTCTAGCTCTTGTGCCATCATGCGTACTCACTGCAGCGTCTAAGGCCGTCTACCAGCCTCACCAGTATCAGAGCTACCAAGCGTCTTTGGCGAACATTTCCAGTGCAGTGTTTGAGCCTAGGGATTCGGGTGGCGGGGGTGGAAGCAGTTTTGGGACTACTGGAGGTAGTTATGCAGCTCCTCCTGTTGGTGGGGGTGGGGGGCCATGGGGGATGCAACATGCAGCCGCCACGAGCGTGATGGGAGGAGGCTATGGTGCTCCTATGGCGGGAGGCTATGGCGCTCCTATGGCCAGTCCACAGATGTACAAGTATCAGATCTATCCCAGTCAAGTAAGTCACAATAAAAAAACATTACATTTGATTTATATTTAAAAAACCTGGGGCAAAGTGAAAAAACGTAGCAAGAATTTTTAAATTGTTTGAAATACGTTTGGGGAGGCAAAGTTTTCAAAACCCAGTAAGGAAAGTGGTTTCAAGAGAAATATGGCTGGAATCTGGAAAAAACTGAAGTTGGTTAATACCGGTAGCTACTGGCATTTATCTCTTTGGACGTCCAGAACCTAACTGTCAAAAACCTTTTTAAAAATCAACGAAGGAGGACAAAAACACAGTGACTGGGGCGTTGTAAGATAAATTATGCCGTGAATTTACCACGAGCTCAAGACATTTCGTTTTCCAATTCCACCAAGATAATTCTACACTGGTAGAAAGTAATCCAATGGTAGTTATTATAACTATTTAATAATACAAATGACAACGACTTTTCAGGAAATGCAATCAGGCTGGGGAAGTGACGATGAGGACGACGGCGGTGGCGACTTTGACTTTCCCAAGGAGCTCATTGGCTTGCTCGGTCTAAAAGGATTGAAAGGACTGAAAGGTCTCAAGGGAGTCCTTGGTCTTCTCAAGGGTCTCCTTCTCATCAAGAAGCTCTTGAAAATTCCCCTGCTACCCATACTCCTGCCGATTTTACTGCCGCTGTTCCTCCTGAAACTGGCTCTTCTCATCATTCCCCTTCTCTTCCTCCCGGTGATTGTCTTCAGTCCAGGACGGACGCTTCAGGAGACACCTGCAGGACAGAGCCTTTCAAGGCACATGCAGGATAAGGTGGACACTTTCATGGCCAACTTTTCCCAAGATATTTCCCAAATCGTGGCAAAAATCAAGGAGAAAAGTGCAGACTTGTCTTTGGGTCAACTTTTTTCATCCGTGTCGGACAACGAGGTCACAGGAAGAGCCTTCAACCTCGCTTCTGCTTGGGAGTCTGTTTCAAGCAAGTCAGATCAAAAGGAGAGTAAGTTGGGTGACACGGGAAGTCGACGGAGTAAAATTGTTTACGCCGCCTCTGCGAATGCTGCCAATATCAAGCCATCGGCCAAGTCGGTTAAACTGGCAGCGCTTGGCACGAAGCAGCAGAAGACTGGGAAAACTGAAAAAGAGTAAAAAAAATGTAGGAGAGTTATTTTAATTTACCTATGTGTACTATATGGACAAAATTGCAACCTTGATAAGTACTGACATGACAATCAACATTTACGACTGACAATTTTTTGTACCGTTTCTACCTTTAAACTTCCTATGACACACGAAGACAATTTTTTCATTGATAGTTTCCTTCCTTCAGCTTGAACTAGGCCTCCGGAAACAACTGTCTTAAATGGGAAGGCAGTTGAAGTCAACGGCCCAAAAAATTGACTTTTCTAGGCAATTGATTTCAACTACCCTCCCATTTACGGCTGCGGAAGAAAGGCAGTTGTTTCCGGAGACCTTGTTTTAGCTGCACTTAGGTGTGGCCCACTTTTAGGGAAATTATTGCCAAAACGTAAGCCTCTTTGACTTTCTGACATACATAACCGCAAACAGAACTTGAACCTGGACTGATGACGGGACTTGACTTACCTACACAAACTGCTCAAAATAGAGCTAATAACGATTTTTCTCCTTGTTTGGATTATAGTCTATCCTCATTTTTTCTAGGGTAATATTTCATAACAAAACTCTTTTCCTGACTGTATCTACGACTTTACTCGACTGATAGAAAGACTAGATTACTATAAGTATTTGCTACTATTAATTTATTCTTGACTGCCTACGTATGTACTCTTTTAGAACTTGTTAATGACTGGTTCCGACATTTCTTAACTTATTGCCATTTTTTGGATATTATTTGTCATAATTTTTAAAATGAATGTATTTATTGTTTATCTCTATTTTGATTAGTCAGAAATTATTCGCTAATCGGCGACATTTGAATAAATAGGGTTATTTGTAGACTCAAATAGTAACCTAGAGCAAAACGAAACATGCTTACCAAAAGTCAGTCACTCATCAATTCAT
>JAHZMY010002329.1:0-19578 GCA_027743915.1 Seira sanloemensis | reverse complement strand
TAACTACGTATGTACAAGCTTCTTCTTATATCTTGTAGAAATCCGCTCAATGCTTTTTTGTCTATAGACGGTTTAACCATCGCCGCGATTCTTCTCCCTTCCTCCATTCATTCATTCATTCATCCAAGAAATATTCCTATTATTCTAGAAAAGACTCTTATCCCGACACAATACTTGCGGGATATATTGTACATTGTACATATAGCCTACCCTCCCTATTTCATTTTCCCCTTCATCTCTCAAAGAACGTGCGTTTTCCCCGTCTTTCTCACATGCATTTGCTTTCACATTCACTATTACCCTTCTCTCTTTGTCTCTGTCTCAAGAACTGCTACACATCTCTTTAAGTGGATAAATACGAGAGTAAAGAAGGAATGAAAATCAGTGAATCGCATCACAATGCAACCCTCACGCACTTTACTTCCCTCCATTCCTCCCTTCCACCCAACCTACAGAGAGGACAAAAAAATCGACGAAAGAGAGAGAAAAACTCTCTTCATCGCATTTCTCCTCGATCCATTTCCATCCCATTTTCTCACTTTCACTGTTCCAAAGTAAGAGTCGGACAAAAAAGCGGTTTTTACGATCAGGAAAATACTCTAGAGTTTTATTTGAGGTGCAGAGGAGAAAAACTTTATATTGGAATTTTGATGCTTGACTATATTTATGTACCTCTCATGTAATTCTAATAAAGGGCAAAAAATCAGAGTGAAAAATGAAATCAGCTATAACAACTGCGGTTGTAAATCGGCTGTAGAAAGCTTTCGCGGGGAAAAAGACTTTCGAGACATTGCCACATCATCCACCTCACCACAACGCGGATTACATTTTGACATGCCTTACATACCACCTTCAACAAGACGAAAATTACAAATGCATAGTTTGCCATTTCCGAGTTTACAAACGAGTGATTGATTTACCCCGACGCGGGTAGATCACCCCAGCAATTTAATTGTTAAATTAAAACCATTTATTCCTATGTCATTTCATTGTTCTTTTACCAACAACAGTGATCCCCAGTCACGTGAACAAAGAGCCGTGCCTGCACGTCTGCGGGCAAAGCCGTGGTGTCCATCCACCTGTCCATCACTCCTGACAAAAAGAATACATGGACGAGAAAGTAGTGCGACATTATGAAATTACACCTTCTCTGAACTACGCACACTAAGGGGAAAAGAATAGAGTTTTAGTGAATTACATTTTTCGGTCTCTGCAGCACTACAAACAAGGAAATGGTTTCAGGTGTTAGTCAAATTGAGACCAACAAGGTATCTATTACATGCAAATTACGCACAGTGATTTCAGATCCAGTATTCGGGTTTTGTCTTTTTAATTTTTATTATGCAAATATAGAAGTGCCAACCCTCACGTAACGTTAACTTTGTAAAAGTGTTCGAGTTAAACTGATTTCAGATTCAAATTTTATGATTCGACATACATAAAAATGTACAGTAGCTTAATATTTGATAGCAATTTCCATTACTCTCAAAATGCAGCGTTTTAAAAGCACAACTTAGTATAGGATTTATTTTTGACAAATATTCATAGGATTCCAGCTCTGCATGTCGGAATCAAATAAAATTGGCATTTTATTCGTCTAAATTCGACCAGCACTTTAAAATGTTTCCACGTCAGTGTAGTATCGATGCCTTCACGACCAGTAACGTCCATTGTCTTCATACTAGTTGCCAAATCAGTTCAGCCTTTCTCTGAATATGTTTGAGAGAGACGCATGGCTTTAATTAAATCTCTAAAAGGATTTTCCAATTTGAACCTTCCAAAAGCAGGGGAAATGAGGGAGCGAGCGAAGGCCTTGCAGAGAGAAGAGAGAGAAAGAAAGAAAGACACGACGCTTCCAGCCATTCTATTTATTTTCACTTCATTTACTTCCTCAACCAGAAATATTGCTTTGGGAAGTGAGCTTTTACACTGCCCACGGGCCAAAGTTGAGCTCAAATACTTGTAAACAATGATGAGGGCTCAACCAGACTGGCCTCATAATTAACAACTCCATTTCCAGAGATTGGGCTACACAGACTATGTATATGCAGATGGTTGACAAAAACATTCAATTATCGTGCACTACCTTCGCATAAAACATTCATTACTTTGAGCTGGAAAAATCAATTATTTGACATGTGCCCAACATCACAACACTCATGTACATATCTAACCACGACCGTTGTGCTCGAGCACAGAAGCAGAAAGCCTATTTCGCCCTCCACAAAGTAGATAGAGGCCAATTTATACATACCTTCAAGAAGAGAGTGAAAAAATTCCACGAGTTTTGTAAATATCTCCTCGTGTTACACAAAGAGTAAAATGAATGATGCGAGGATGCTCCTTACTAACTTACAAGGCGCAGTTTCAGATCCAGAATCCTTACAATGCTCCACATTTCAGTATTGTCTCGTCGAGTAAACGCAGATTCATCACTTTCTCCCATGAATCTCATCACAATTAGGAAGCCTCTCTCTCGACTTCGTCAGCAACTGTAAATAACAATGGCATTTTGACTCCTCGTTGGCGATCTGCGGCGCACTGGAGCTGTTTTACGTGTCTCTCGCAAACTTCAACCCATTTACTCGAATACCTATCGTCTTGCTCATGTCCATACAAATAAGCATGTACACATTTCCCATTGTTCCTTCCATACAAAAGGTTGATTATTATTGAGATATGATGAACTTTTTATCATCAGCTACTGCGATTCGGAACAGGCATTCATTTGTCTAAGTTCTTGGAAAGTATTGAATGTAGAGATGAAGAATCGACTGTGGGTGAGTTAAAACTCGTTTCTAGTACATACAATGATGATGCTTATGGAAATCTCTTAACTTTACAACCAGTGCAGATGGGAGCAAAAGATGTTACAAAAGCAGTTGAGGGGCATGCACCAGCTTAAGCTTATACCTAATGGATAATGCGTCGCAGAGTCCAACTACCAGTGGAACAAAATGTTGAGAACCTATTTGGAAGATCGTTAACGCAAATAGCCGTCATTTTCACTTCAGCAGTTCGCTACTCACATTCAGCTTCCGTGTCTCTTTTCTTTCTCTCGACGCACACGCGATTCATTCGATTTCCGTTGTAGTTTCCAGGATGATTATTAGCGATCGTGGAATACCAACTAGTTGATGATGGCACACGGGCTAATGTGTTTAGTCTAATATCCGAACCAGATCCCCTTCATCCCATTATGAGAGTCAAGATGCAGAATGCAGACATTCAACTCCCCCTTTCTCTTTTTCTCCGAGTAGTCAATTTAGCTAGTGTAATTCAATATCGCATCATGCATACGAATCTGAATCAATTATCGACATGTGGACTCATACATGTCTCAATTACTTGAGCAGACACACGTCTTCTCAACTTGACTATGAAGGATGACATTCGCTCATGCCGTGACACGAAACATTCTCATCGGCGTCGAAAATTCGAGTGATGCCTCGAGCACAGTGAAAGAACTGCACTTGTCCTCGCATCTACATATGTCACAGTTGAAGCGAGAAGAAAGTAGTACGGGTCCAGAGTAAATGGGAGTCATGTCTGAAACACACGCTTGAACTTTAGCCATTTTTCACTTTCTCCTATGATACGGACCAAGTGCAAAAGCATGGAGCATCCTTCGGCACGTCAATGGTGTATGCAAATCCCTGAAAAAGGATGCTCATTGACGGTGTGGATAGTAACTGGAAAAATATGTATATCTTCGGCAACAACACCAAAGCCAATAAAAAACTCAATTTTGTCCGTGGTGACAAATCCCACACATGGAAAGTTACCGTATTTCTTCTAATAGTGCGCCCGCGTTCTATTTGCAAAAGCTCCGCCGACCCCCGCGTTATAAAAGAGGTCCGCGTAGTAATGGAGGTCCGCGTTCTAAATATTTTGCAACTTTATAATGGTACAATGTACTTAAATATTAGCCGTATTTTTTAATTTACAACGAAACTTTGCAAGTTTTGGAGAGTTGATGTTCTCAAATTATGATGATATGCTGCAAATTGATAGAATCTTTAATAAATCTTTTAACTGTGTGGGCATTTTCACATAAAAGTACGTAGATGGGTACTTTGCATACAATCTTAATCTACCCCCGCGTAATACAAGAGGTCCGCGTTGTATTTGCAAAAGTCCTCGAGACCCCCGCGTTATAATAGAGGCCCGCGGAGTATTAGAGGTCCCCGTTCTATTAGAAGAAATACGGTGAATACAAATGTACAGTGGCCTGGCAATGAAGTTGGTGATTTCGATTTTTGCTCAAAAGCGCTCAGTAAATTGGTCTCAGTCGTTTTATAAGTCATGAAAATTTTTGAACTTATTAATATATATTATAAACAGAGTCTTTTGCGTAGAAATACGCAGTTTAACCGTTTGTATCATGTTACCCCGTTTAATGGCGACCACTTTACTCAATGAATCTCAAAATCAAAACTCGCAATGAAGTTGGTGATTTTTATTTTCTCGAAGTTTGGCTTCATAAAAACCAATCCGGCAGATACTACGTTGACCTTAACTACGATTTAAAAGCCCAAATCGGACACGCGCAAGCTCATTTCCTTGGCAAGAACATTGACATAATGGAATATTTTTGTACCATTGGAAAATGTTTTCTCATTTTCAAACCAAGTTTTTAAAAAATCCAAATTTTGTAAAAATACCATCCGTCGATAATGGGACACAGGATAGCGTCAAAAATATGAGCCAGGATGCTCCGAAGCCAAAGCAATGGCAGGTTGAAATCGTTAAATGGCAAATTTAGCCCTTTAGGATAGGGAAAAAATCTATTCATGGGCTTAAAAAATGGTCAGAAATGAAGGAAAGGAGAAAGTTGGCTCCGGTATGATAAGCAGCAGACTTTTCCCACATGAGTATGATTGGTCACGTTGCCCGAAAGACGCCGCTCCGTTAAGCTACATATGTGATAGTAAGTGTCATATATGGTAAATATGGAGCATCTATGACAACTGCGGAATAATCTCACGGACTTAGGTTTGCAATCTCAAACCTCTGTCATATTTGTGTCATTAGACGCAGAAAACTCGTGGGAAGTTATTGTAAAACTTTCAAGCCGTTTTCTGTCGCCTCAACTGTGATATGCAGCATACGAAAATTTTCTTGGGTTTGAGCAAAGCGGTTTGTACTTATTTTTTTCAAACCCGTCCCTAACATCACTAGGGTTACCGATTTGATAAAAATATGTTGCCATATGCTTTTGTTGTAATTTAAATGTCACATTGGCAACATAAGCAGTGTAATTTAGTGTCGAATTTCTAAGAAATGTCGTAGAACACGTCGTCTGGCCAATCAACTAGTTCACTAAATTTGGCATATGAGTCATTATGGCGCAAAATATATCGTAAAGAAGGCTAGAAAAGGACTTACCAACATTACAGTACCCAGTAAAACTAACCTGCACAAAGACCCGACTTAAATTCGTTTGAAATTTCAATTAAAATGAAATTATAACTGTGACATGTTTTATCAAGTATATTGGGGAATATTGGGACAGTTTTGAAAGAAACTTAGAATATTTTCCCTCGCGACGTCATCCCGAAGCCCTTTTACTCAAGCTTTGTCAAATTCACGCCATGATCTTTTCACAAACGGCAACAAAAAGTAATAATTTAGTTTTCACCAACTTCATTGCATTTTAATTTTTCCGATTTTTTGAAAGAAATTAATTGCTAAAATTTGTGCATGGATTTGTTCAACGCGAGCTACGTGTCATTAGAATCTATGTATTGTACTCTGTAAGATGTACATTTTATTTAAAAAATTAAACGCATATATTTGGCGAAATTAATGTTGAAATCGCCATGTTCAGAATTCACCAACTTCATTGCCAGGCCACTGTATTTAGCGTGTACTATAAATGAGCAAAGTAAGTTGATTGAGAAAACTAGGCTAAGTGAAAGTTGAAGGCATCTAGCATATTTACATTTGGGCTTTGTTCAATTATGCACTCCAGATGTCGGTGTCCCATCAATCAGAGTCAACAAAGTGGATTACTCCACAAAGACAAAAAGCCTTTTGTACGGCGTTTCATCGTCTGTTTATCCTTTCGCAGTTTGTACATTGTTTTGCAAGGAAACAATGTAAAAAAAAGTTGGATGACGCAGTGTCGTGCTGTCTCGGTGTTTTTATCATTATCATCTCTAAGTAAACTTTTGGAGATTACATGCTAAAGTCCATTAGACCGCGTCCATGCCCTGCCAATCTACCTTTCTTCTCTAGAGATTCGCTTCACCCATTCAAGCCGAGTTCTTCAATTGAACTCGTTTGCTTGAAAAGATTAAAATTTGGAGAAAGTGTAATGCGATGATAAGCACGAAAGAAGTAGTAAGGATCACAGAGATTTTCTCAAGATAATGTTCTCCATCACCTCCAACTGCGGAAGAAAGATACTGCGAGTGATTTTTGTTAAAGTGAAAGTCATCATCATCATCAACTCGATTCCGCTATCAGCATTTCGCTCAAACAATGCAAATTAAGCTCGAGTTTTTTCCCTTCTCAAACTCAAAGAACATCTATGTATTACCATTCTCATTCACGGCTTCGACTTTAAGTAACTGCTAAAGCGCGTGAAAATGTTTCCTGTCATTTTTTTACTCATAACCACATTGCATTTCTTTTTAAAATATGGGCTTTTAGGCCATAACATCATCTTCTCGCTTATGTGATGAGCTTTCGTGAGAATGGTTTACGACGACGAAGAAGAAAAAAAACGACGAGACTCAGTGAAATAATGGAGTTGAGCTGCTGATGTAGAAACGCAGAGTAAATATTGGCATATTTTAAGTTGGTGGAAACTTGAGCATGTACATACATGCATTCGCGAATTTCCCTCTCCAAGCCCTTAGTCCTGGAGAAAGCCACAACAAGAAATGCTTTTAACTCTATGCAAAAATGGGCTCATCCTCAGGAGAAACTATACCAGTTTGAGAGTATGACGCTGAGCAATGTACATGCCAAACATGTGCCAGGACAGCGGCAATACATTAAACACACGCTAGATTATTACGGAGTGATGAGCACAAAACAGTATCCGCGGAAGAGACGTACTATCATATCATCAGCATTTCTTTTAAATTCCGGTAGTCTAATCACTAACTAAAGATAACTGTGTCATTAACGCATAGTCTCATTATTTTTTTTCTTTTCCAAGGAGAGAAAACACCATTAGCAAACTAATGCCCAAGTAATATTACCCCACTTGGAAAAGTGGAGCAAAGTAATAGTGCTAAAAAACGACTTGTCTCTGGCTGAAAACTAAGGCTGAGAGTGCTCGTGCTCGCCTTACCATTTCCTTTGTTTTTAATAGAGTCTCTCTCTCTCTCTCGCTCTTTCCACACTACAGTAATGAGGACAACAGACTCGAACAGGCAGAAGAAAGACGACACTCGAGCAAAAATTGTAACAAATAGTGGTACGTAGTACTTGTAATCATTAAATCTTTTTTGCTCAATACACACATACCAGAAAGTGGGAATAGAATGCCTCCAGTGGAAAAAATAGGCTTTGTGAAAAATGGGATCACATTTCATGACTCCTTTTCTCTCTCTATCAAGTTTCTCCAGTTCAAGTGTAAACATAAACGTTCGAAGGAGCGCACATTCTTCTGCCGTTCGCTTCCTCTTTAGCCCTTTTTGTTTTGTCAAATCCTTGACGCTTTCAAGAGCACCATAAAAATGCTATCATCTTGTGCACGTCGTGTGCGAGTTGCCATTGTCTCCCTTCCCTTCTCACTCTTTTCTTGGCCAGCTGCTTGCGAGAGAGAGAGAGAGAGAGAGATGATCGAAACTGAGGAAACGTATGGATGGCGGAAAAAATGCGATTTTTATGACTTATGAGATGGACACCATTCGCATTCTGCCATTTGCCCAGCATTTTTAATATACTACAACCGAAGTGGAACGCTAATTCCCTAATCGTAATAATATTAGCAAAACATATCTGGAAATGAAAAAAAAATGCGCAGCAAAGACAAATCAAGCTCGTCAAAACTGCGTGCTGGAAATATAAACTCATTAAAATTAGAGGGTGACACGAAGGTAATTGAAATGTGTGTCATGGACACGTACAATAATTTTGACATATGTCTCCCCCAAAAGAAAAATCTACTCGGATCCTCCCACCAGACAAAAGAAAGTGGTGTCAAGCAACACTCAAAACCACGTCGCAATATCTGCCTTCAGCAGACAATTATGGTCTCAAGGAACTTATCATGAAGCTTATATTTCAGATGACGTTATCATCCCCATTACAACTACACCCATCCAATCTCATGTAGCTTTCTCTGCAGAAGGCTGAATATAAAAAAAAGACTCATTTTTATTACACGAGAAGACGAAGAGGAAAAAAGCACGTTGGATGTTGTATACATATTGTTTATCAGAACCAAATATCATCATTTATCAGGAGCAGGAGCAACATTACTTTCCATTTTTTCAAAGGAAATAATGGCTTACATGAAGCTCGAGCCCACGCGATTCCGAGGTGTTATTATAACACAGCAAGAAAAAAACGTCTATTCTCTTGTATTCTGTCCTTGAAGAAAAGAAAGCTGAAAGGCATCAAGCTTTTTCCCTGATTGTGTGAATGAAAGTGTGTTTTTTGTAGATTTTTTTTGTGTTTGATTTTTAGCATATTGCATACATTTCTAGTGACAGGCCAGAAGGCATGGCGGTGCGGCAAGTGATGGGGCTACATATATTTACATGGCGTCGACGCGGCAGTGACGACGATGGCGTGCCAGTGGGCCCTACCGTGAAATAAGAAAGGCTTACCTACTTCCAATAATACGGAGTCTGGGGATCTCTGGAATGAGTGCTACCTCGATGAAGATCGTGTTGTTGGTCCCCAGCCGGTCTAAAATGTAACCGGTGCTGTGGCCCTTGCCTTGAATATAACGATGAGGCCGTTGTGGCGTCCAATTGACGCGATCTACTTTTTGAATGAGGCAGGGTAAACATGCCTCGCTGCTGCATGATTGAGGAGGACAATGCACACACAAAAGTGTGCAAGATGCTAGGCCGAGTTACACAACTTTCATATCCAGATTTTGACCTGCTTCCTCCATTGACTCTATTTACATTGATTGTTTGAAAACCGCAAAATCACACCATTTCCCCACAAACAGATCATAACATGCAACTACTACAAGGGAAAAAAATTATGTCGAGAGATGGCAAGTTGAACGAGGCTGACACATAATAGACAGTTACTCTGCTTCTACTACTTGGCTCACTTCACATGCAAAGAACCACATCTTTCTCATGCTCCACATGGGAAAAAGCTCTAATTCTGACTACATCTATGAACGCTCTGTTTGACACGTAAAGACAAAGAAGCCTCCTCCTAGCCTTCACCGGTGAAGCTTACCGTATGAAACAAAGAGCTCACAAAAAAGATCCAACACAATCGACGATCTTAGTTGACAGGGCATGATGCATATAGGGACGGAGAAGACGAACTTCTCAATTTTCTCCTGACAATTGGAACACATTAACTAGAGACAAAGTTGTGCAGATCTTGTCACTTTCACACATAGTATAAGAAAGGAACTTTTCGGGTAATGAGTGGAGAGTCACGCGGGCACAAGACTTTTTGCCAAATTATGAGACTGAATGAGGTCGTGTGAAGCAGGCAACTTGATTATCATCAAGTACACTCGACTTGCGTGGCTTTATTATCTAGGAATTTTCTTCAGAGATGTAGGAGAAAGAAAAGCCAACTGCAAAATTTTGTCAACAACAGTAATGTCTCACTGTACGTATTTACAACTTGTGAATGTGCAAGTCGAAGACTATTTACAAAGCTGCAGGATTCCACATGACTGTCACCAGTGCAGTCTCTTTATTCCGTCCAGTGCACTTGAGCCATTTCTCCTCATTACTTTGACTCATATGGTGCGTAATAGAGGGACAGAGAACCGAGAGAAAATAAACATTTTGATTCCATAAGAGGTAAAATTAGAAAACGTCACTGGAGAGAGAGCACAATGTTGATTTCCAAACCGTTGTTTCTGTGTGACTCCCGGTCCCTACTCTGCACTTTGGGTGAGTGAGCAAACAACTGACTGACTTTACTCTCTTCCCCACGATACCATTTCCTCGAGCTTTTTCTTTCAAGCATAGGCAGCAAGGCAGTTCTAAAAAACGGCATTCCATGCTGGTGGGGAAAGGCAGAGAGTGAAGGAGATCCATGAGAAGTGTATGGTATTGTTTGGAGCGAGTGAGTAAGCATTTCTCAGGCAGGAAAGAGAGAGAGAGAGAGCAGAAGAGAACGTAGGAGAGGGTCCGACTTCTCTCTTTTCACTCGCTCACTTCGAACCAGCATGCATTTTTTGAGCAGACATCGGCATCGCAGCTGTAAATTCTGTACACACTTTCCCCTCATTTTTATTACTAAGTACAGAGCATCACAGAAAATGGAGCTTTCTGAAGCTGGAACAATCTCGTCCTTCTTCTTTTTCTCGAAACATGCATGCACACACGCTTTGTAAATGTTGATGATCGTCATGATCATCACCGGAGATCATGATCGCTCAAGCAAATGAAACTATTTAAGGAATTCTCCTCCGCAGTTTAAAAATTATTGAATTATGAAGTATCCCAAACGATAAAACTCATTAAAACTTTCTCAATATTGGAGGAATGTTATAAGGCAAGTATATAATTAAATTCAATTTCATACGCGTCAAAATGTGGCAAAAATCCTTATAGTACCCTCTTCGTCATAGCTGGCCATTATTGAGCTCATACTTTGCAATCAGAACCGATTTTTATATGTGGACGTGCCAAAACTCGGCATTATGACATACTCGGCAGTTCTTTGATACGGGCTCTAAATTCAAAGAAGACCCTGGCTTCCCCCACTCCAGCAAGAAAGTGCCAGGACCATGTCCCTCTTGACAAAAAAGTAGAGCTGACAGAAGAGAGAGTGAGAGGGGGGTTGGAAAAAAGCTCGACTTTCAACATTGCATGAGCTCTGCTTCACCCGCTCCAATTCTTGGTGGCTGTGCGCCGATTCTGTTTTTGTTTTTCTAGTGCAATAACTTTGTGAGCGGTATGATAGGGAGGAAATGCTACATGCACGAGCAACGAGTCTGTCTCCCATGTTTTATTTGACAGGCGAAGCAGAGGAAAAAACACACTTTTTATATATCCATACACTCTTGGCCATTTTCCCTCATTGTGATTGCGAGAGGGTGCTGCAAAGGCAGTGATGGTTACGTTGCCTCTTACGCAACAGCAGAGACAGCAGAGCTGGGAGGAAACAGATAGAGAGAAAATGGCTCATTGTTCATAGAAAAAGAAGCTGCAGTAGTGCACTACCTCAACATTCAATGGAAAGGAAATTTTGGATAAGAGCTTTTGGAAAACTGATTGTGCCTACGTTATATTTATATGAAGATACGGACAAAAGTTTGTAATGCAACGGGGATATAGCCCTATGCTCATGTCGTGGAGAAAGAACTTTCCCAGATATTTCGATCGATGGATCAGGGGTTGTCTCCCTCCAATGTTTTTTCTGCTTTCTGCCCCTTCTTTCAAAAATTTCTTATTATTCATCATCATCATCATGCCAGCTCGACCATGATCAGGCTGAAAGAGGCCATTTTCATGCCTTCACAAGTGGCAAGGGAGAGTATCGAATAATTAAATTACACAATACCTAAAGGTAGTGCATTAGTCAATCATTAATTACTGGAGCATATACATGTGTACAAAGTTTGGCTCATTAAGGACTAGTAGGTAAGAAATATGTTTTAATTTCTTACGACCTCCTTGTCATGTATGTTCTCAAGTAAGAACAATCCAAAGTCTTGGAAGAGGGAAAAGGAAAAAAGTTTAAGAACCTGATGCCAGGTGTCACGGGGAAGAACTACGAAACGCACGCTACGCGCTAATTACTCGTTGACTAGCTAAACAGAAACTTTTACCAACATCTTTTTCCATTTATTGCACTCCCGCCGACTTCTCAAATTTTAAGAGACAGACTCCACGCGGAGCAGAGAACATTTTTTTAAATATGACATTTCAGAACTGTACCAAACTCGAAGAGTAAATATAAAGTCCAAGCCAAGATAGTGCAAGAGTGGGCATGTTGCAAACTCAAACTGTGCTTAAGCCATTGTAAATTCACGCAAGAAAGTCCCACCAAGAAGTCCAGCTCGCTTCTTGATGGCTTTAATGTAGTCTGCAGGTGCTTTTCTCCAGAAGCGACAATGAGAATTTATGGGGAGGCTTAAAAACCGTCATTCTTGCCGATACACGGCGAAACAGTGAATTCATAATGTTCGGCTGATGGAGGGGAACCCACATTGGAGAAAAACTTATTCATGGCTGCATATACATAAATACAGAGTTTGAAATCCACTTTGAGCTTGCGACTGGACTTACCCGTTTGGAATAAGTTGTTTCTCATTTCGTTTACATCCACCACCGCAACATACACACAGAGAGAAGCAGAGGGAAAAATTAAGATGAATTTTGTTTCTCCCTAAAACACATTTGAGTAGAGAAGAAGAGCTTTTGGAGAAGGGCGACAAAGAAAGCTGGCAAGTAGTAGGCTGAGGCGTACGTACACGCAGAGCGAGAGAGAATCGAATGAATGCAAAGTGAGAGAATACTTTAATACAATAAATATGATACGCTCATTCTGTGCTTACTCACGCTTCTTCCAAAAACACATTTCATTTATTGGACCCTACCCCTACGGAAAAACGAGAGTATAATCTGGAGTTGACGACTTCTCCTCTGGAATAATGGAAGGAAGGAAACAAAGGAAATGAGGGGAGTAGCAAAACTCGCTTAAACTATTTCGCAAAAAGTATAAAAATTAAAAAGTACGTGTTGGTCACTCTCTCAAACTTTTCCAGCATGTAAACGAGGGGAGTAGTGGTGGTGGTGGAAGAGTGAAGAGAAGGGCTTGCAGACCGCAAGCTATAAAATGGGAACAGACGCAATATTTTTGCATTTACTTCAACTTCCATTTCCTCCTTCTCTCTGTCTTGTCCCGTAATAAATATTAGCGGATTCTATTCAAATGCATTCGACGACAATAATGCAGACCGTAAAATATGACTAGTGCACTGCACCAAGAAAAAAACACAGGCCGCAAAAAAAAACAGAGAAGGGAGAAGTTGAGGCACACGTAGACAACTTCACCTTGCAAAAAAGGAACGGATGGTGACAGGTCACTGGCAACACGAAATAGAGTACTGCACACTTACTCTTCCCTCCGCCGAAAAAGGAAGATTGAAGCGGAACGAGGTACATATATATTTACCAAGATGAAAATGGAAAGAAAAAAAAACTTTTCCCTTTTAATTCACTTTTCCCAATTGCTTTCGTGTTATTGTTATGGGGGAACTGCTACGATGGTTCCAAGAACACAACAGCACAGTACCGACGGCGCTGGAGACACATATGTTTGGACCAGCTACAATCAACCAAGACGTCTTCCTTCTTCATATCGAGTCGTGGCAAAAGAAATGGATGAATCATCGTATTGCAAATTCCATGTAAACCTTAAGCTTCATGGAAACCTTAAGCTATAATTTCCGTACTGGCGAATTCCACGGAGGAACGACAACGTCAACCAAATTATTTACTTCATTCCCAATACCGACAGTTGAAACGAATTTAATAAGCAGGACTAAAAACGGCAGCGGAGAGGAGGCCATGTCCCTAAAGAAAATGTTTTGCAGAAGACGGTTTCTTACAGAGAGGGAGAGAGGTACCATTCTAGCAAAATGCTTTGATTTTGGCACCGTTGTAACGAACATGGACTGGTTTCGATTTTCCCACGTAGCTTTGTCATAGACATGTTCTTGTAGCGCTGCAATGATAGCACGATCATTTAAATTGCTCACAACAGTTCCTGGGGGAAATCATGGTTTGTTTGAAATACCGGGGGTAAAGGTTACGGGAACATGAGTTGTCCCGTCTAAGAGCTGTTAGGTATCATTTTTATTTTTGCGCTCCCTACTTACTGTATCGGCCGGTTATTTCCCTCAAGCTGTGAAAGCTTGATAATTTTATCATAAATAATATGAATGTCATTTTAAACTGTTGATTACGGATAATATGAAATAGCAATTCATATGAAGCCCAAAAATGCTTACGTAACGGGGGATCTAAAAATGTCAGCCGGAACCATTAAGAAATCCACGTTTTAGCGTAAACTTAAGGGAAATTTAATATCTACAACGCAAATGGTTTCCGGTGCTCCGGTTCCGGTACCAGGTCGAAGAAGCAACCTCACACTTAATCCTATTATCTAACAGTGCCCTGACAAATTTAATTTCCGGCCGAATTTCACATTTCCCTTGTTATTCAAATTGTCGGAATTAGAGAAAAGTATTTCGGGAGTGCAAATAAATTTATTATAAAGATCTAAGTTATCACATTTGAAAAATACTTGAGTTTCACTGAAACTTTAAGCAAATAAAATTATCCTTGTCCATACAAAAATTACATGTACATTCCATTATCTAGTAAATGTAAATATTTTGAATTTTGACACTGTCTTCCAACTATCGTTGGTGTGAATGTCTTTAAACATACAGGACTTCTTCTCATGCTGTACAATGTTTAATATGATGCTCGGCGGATAGCCCGACTGAGTTTTATTTCAGCAGCTGGGCTAATTTTCATGGAAATACCAAATAGGTTTTTAACATAATTAAAATTCCTTGACGATCCTATTATGATTTTGCCTCCAGCATAAATCGAAATTGAACAAGGAAGGTAAATTTCATGGACCAACTTTGTGAACAAAATGCGTTCCACTTCTTCAATATACGCAGGATGCCTTTAATACGCTTATTCAACCTTTCAAGTCCTTTACACTGCACATCGTGTCTTTCCTTTTCAACTTTCTTCATTTAATCTCCATTTTCTACGTAGCTGACACATTCTACTCTCATTCATCTCATTGTGTTCGTCGGACTGGATTTTTTAAAAAATGTGGCTAAGGTATTGAAAGCAACATTTTGAAGCAGTTTCGGCTACGAAAATTGCATTTCCAAACAGCAGGAGCTTTTTTTAAAGACGTAATCCATTGTAATATTTTTGAGGTGAATGGTTGCACACGACCTCATAATTTATGTTGGCTAGGAAATTACGGGCACTCAGCCCGATTTCTCAGATTTACTTTGAAGCCGTAGTTTTATTTGCAACATTGCAAAACTTCCCATTCTCATGTGCCGGAAGGCAGCCACCTGTGTGAATCCCATTCCAAACTCGCCCGTATCCTCCCCACCGTTGAATTCTCGGTGCGGCTTTTGAAATGCGCTTTTTCCTTTTCATTTTAATTAAACCAGGCTTACTCAAAACGTATGAGGTACGGATAGTTTACAGCAGTTAAGAGAAATCCCTTAAGAGAAATACACGTCAAATATTTTGAAAGGATTGCCCCTTTCTCTTTCACGTTTCAAGTCTCGATACCGTTTTTGCCGTGTCTTTGGCAATAGGAAAAAAAATTCAATTCCAGTAGACATCATTCCAGCACACAGCTACGCAATATTTCACTGGCGGAGCAATTGCAATATTCAAAAATGGGAGTAAAAAAGTGGGAAGGAAAACTGGGTAAAGCTCCGAGATGTGTAGGCTTTAAACCTTGAAAATTAAATTGAAATCAAATGCGGCTATAATCGGAAATTTCAAGTCGTAAGCTGGACAACTCAATTTACGTTTTTTCTCCTGCAATAAACCCTTTTGATGTTGTATGCATTTGAACTTCTTCAGGTAGGAATATGTGACAAAGCGTAACTATTTCATGTCATCTTACATTCCCAGTGTGCATCTGTCTTCCTCATTACTTTCTGGTCGATTAGAATAAATCTTGGATGGCATTTTATCGGAGCATGGAGGAATGAAACTCGGCGACTCCACCTTTCATACAATTATTTCCCCAGATTCCCTTTTGCTTCGTACTCTACAGAAAGCCAGAAACGGTGGGCTATTTAAGGAGGATGAAAATGAGGAAGATGACGAAACGACGCCAGAACTAGGCTCTCTCCCCTCTCCAACCCGCTTTCGGAGAAATCCTTGGAACCGTGGTGAAGAAAACCACGACCACAGCTGACTCTCTCTCTCTCCCTTTTCCACTTGACTTCGTCGAAAAGATTAAGTCTTACTTTCACGAAACCAATATTGGCCTTCTCCGCAGCCCAAATCATATATGATTTTCTCGTGACCGATGAGAGAAGAAAGCGAGAGGCAGATATTTTCCGGGGAGCGTACTCCACACACTCCCACCACGTTCACCGGAATATGCTCTCTCACAACTGTCGATAATAACAACACACAGAACAATTTCAATGACGATATCATCATGAGAAATTGCCTTTTTCCTTTTGTGCCTCTTTCTCCGAGCTCTAAATATGTATATTCTCTGTATTCAGGGGAGAAAATTGTTATGTCAACGGGCGTTTTACGTACATATCATCTTGCACGTCGAATTCCTCGGTTTTGCCTACATTACCCATCCCACAGTTACATACATATGCACATGCATACATACATGCTTCACCGTCATCTCAGTGAGACCTCAGGGTAGCATTTCGCCGTTTAAACGTACACGATGATATTGCATTCTTCACAAAGGCCTATTATACACGTCATCGTCTCAAGCCGAGCAGAGAATATTTGTCGTATCTGTGAAGGAGCTGTGTAAGAACAAGATCTGCGCTAACAATAAAAACGATCTTCATTTTGCATGCTTCACACTCGAACAAGGCAAGCACGCACTTTCTTATTCATACTTTGCACACTAGTCCATTTCCACACGCTCATTTTCTCCCCTTCTTGCGAGAAACTAAAAACTTTCTCTTGAATGGGAAATGCTAATGCTGACACATACGCAGGGGAGAAAGACGATGCAAGCCAAGTCTTTTATCATCGGAGAAATAAGTGAAAAAAAAACTTTGAAGGAAAGAAAGGCCAGCTCAATGGAGTTTCCCCTGCATTCGCCATTCAAAAAAATATATAATCATAATGGCATGGCTCTTCCCCGTCGTCACTTTTCTTCCGGGCCTTTACCACTTCATAAAAAAGGACGCACTTTTTTCATACACTCCTTCTCTCTATTCACATGAAGCCAAAAGCCACCCACCGACAGAGTCACAATGAGCCAAGAAGGAGAAGAAAGCTGGAAAAAAGTAAGCTCACAACTATACTTTTCTTGGGAGAAAACAGTCCTAAAAAATTGAACTCCTTTTTGTACGCCGATTTATAAGCTTATAGATTGAATGGGAAAGGAAATTATATACTGGAATGTTATTATCAACAATCGCTCTTTGTCAACTCTGCCGCTGAATGCGTGGAGTTTAAGAAACAGGGGAGAAAGGAGCAGGGAAAATGATGGCGGAAACCCACAAAGTGTTTTCACAAAATGTAATCCGATATCCGGGGGTGATGATGATATTTTTATTGCCACACGGAGAAAACAAGCCAGTTTTGTTTGAATATTGAGACGCTCTCGGCCTCCAAACATGCTTGAGTCTTTGGCGTGAAACGTGTTGCTTTACTGTGACTACTGTTTATTGTAATGTCCAACGAAGCCTTCAAGATGAAAGAAGGTGTGCAGATCCAACTCTCACTTTCATTTCGATGCGGTGCGGAAAGTCGTCGCAGCTCGTAGTGAAAGCACTACTTCAAGCATGAAATTATGAGGAAAAATAAGAGACGGCTGTGTTGAAAGCATTAGCGCTAAAAAAAAGGGAAAGCAGTGAGCGTGCTGAGCTCGTGTGTTACAAAGTGCAAGCTGATGAGATGATTTTTGTGCTCAACGAAAACTGAAAGTGGGAAGGAGCTAATAAATGAAAGAAATGCAGGATAATAAATTATGTTAAGAGGGAAGTTGCAGCACTCACCTATCTTCTGTAATTACTCCGTGCTTCGAGTTATTGCTGTGGGAACTGTTTCGAGCAGACGGGGCGGAGGTATCTCGACGAGTCCCTGCGGTGCCGTTAGATTGATGATGGGCAACACGACGGCCATAAATGGACACACCGGATTCGGACACGTAGCCGTCATTGAGTCGGCTTGTTTCATGAGTGCTGTTGTTTCCGGAAATTAGATCACCGTCGGAGAGATAGCCTAGAAATGAGGAGAAAATGAGAGGTGAGTCCTATTATTACTTTGGATCACACAGATATTTAGACTATTGTAGCTGCTGGCAGCGCCGAGAATAACAATGCATGGCTGAAGAGTAAGTAACCGTTCCAACAGTGCGTATAGAACGCCCTCTCTTTAGGCTCTGGAAAACCCGGTTCGAAAAAAGGAAAGTTAGTTGCTTTTGAGAAACGCGGAAGAATGCACAGAGCACAGGCTCCAAGCTCTTTGTTCGTTTGCAGTTTACATATATCATCAGATATTCATGACCAATATAAAAATACACGAACCATTGTGGGATTCTTTTCCAAATTATAACATTAAGTTGTTGATATCGATAAACTTAAAAATTGGAAACTTGTGATATATTTTAGTTTTGTTTTGTCTTTTGAATAGCATCTTATTCACGTCAAACTTTACAGCAACTTTTAGGGTGGCTTCTTGACTTTTGTAAGTATTACTTTAAAAAATACCAAATCTGCACCAATGACATCATTAGATCTTTGCATTTTCCTAATTTAAAAGTAATTGCCGTGGGAGTATATACAAATGTTGGCATTGTTATACAATAACATTTTGAGCAACAAATGTCATGTAATGATGATGATAATCGATTGTTAATCAAGTTTGTTAATATTTAATTAAAAATAATTTACATTAGAAAAGATACATAAAAGATTGTCTTATATTAATTTACCTGTTATATCAAAGTTGTCAATGTCGGCATAGTCATAGTCACCAGCCACGGATGAGATATAGCCTGAAGTCGAAAATGAACCTGGCGGTGGTGGATGCGGTTTCCTTCCCATGATTCGTGTGGGATCGCAATAAGGACTTGTGGCGTAGCCATGACGACCCCCGCCTGATTTAGCAAGACTTTGATGTCCTGGAGAAGTAGCATTTCCATTTTCACAAGAGCCTGCAAGAACAACAAGGCAATTTTAATCAAAGACCAACTAAAACTCCATTCCATCACGATTTCTTACATACCTGTCCGACGCATTTCAACGGCCCCCGTCTTGTGATGACCACTGGCTTGGAAGAAAGCCGGCGAGTTGCTCGACATTGGAGGACTTTTGATATAGCCATACGGCGAGTTTCGCATGATGGGCTCCATCGGCTGTACATTCAGCATTAGGTCATCCTCGTCACACTCCGGAATCACCGAGTTTCCATTCTCATGGCTGTACTTGTTATCATTTGTCCTTCCAGGATCCTTTGGTCTGTTGCCCTCACCGCTTCTTGTCTGCTTGATCGAGTCCAAGCCGGTTTTGTTGACATTCTCCTGATTCAAAATCTCTTCTGCGTTGACACACGTCGGGGAAGTCAGCGAGGCTCCTGAAGAGCTCGATCCCATCTCTTCCGCCACTTTTAGACTTCCCATCGAGCTGGAGCCGGAGGCAGTGGGTGAGGCATAGTCTGGACTCGCTTTTGGCGGTGCCATGGG
>JAHZMY010002328.1:0-11414 GCA_027743915.1 Seira sanloemensis | reverse complement strand
AATCTTTGTTTTTACCAAGCTCGAGACTGCAGCGGAGGCAGGTAAGTGGTTGCACACATCAGCCCAGCTTGTTGTTGATGATGTTGCTGCTGTTGATGGTGTGGCAACGCATGTGAAGCCATTCCTAAAGTTGGCGTTAGCGAATGCCTCTGATATCCTCCTAAAGCTGCGAGTGAGCTGGATCCGCCAAATGAACCACTTCCGGTACATGAGGACGCTGATTGATGATAGAATGAGACCATGGAGCCACTCTGCAAAAAAATTAATGAGCCTAAATGAGCTAAATGACTCTGTGAATTTATCTTCCACATTTTCCTCGATCCTTCTACATTTTTTTACAGTTTTGATGTATGTATGTAAGCATGCAAGTTTTAAAAGAAACGCATCAATTTTCCAAAAGCAAAAGCCCTAACCTGTGAACAATTGGGTGGCATGCCAAGAGAGGATTGTGAATTCGGTGATGCAGAATTTCCAACATTACTTACAACAGAACCGCTAGACGCACTTCCACCTGAGGTACTATTTGCATCTCCGTTTGAGCTTCCGCCGCAAGGTTTTCCATCTTTCACCAACACTGGCACGGCTACTCTCCGAGGCGAGCTCTGCACCGTAAACATAATATAAAAGGTGATAAATACATAGGTCAAAACTCAAAATTGAATCAATTTTCTCCATTATGTATACACACTCAGTCATTCGAGATAAAAATCAAAAAGAAAACAATGCGCAGTTACATAAAGGAGAAACATGAAACTGGCTAACATGACAAGCGTAAAGGTTAAAAGCATCCTTTTGAAATTTAAGCTGATTTCGATGCTCTTTCCTTATTAAAGAGATACCAACAAAACGACGACGTAATCCTGTTACATGCATACCCATCACTATCAAAGTAGTTTAGTACATACTGTGCAGATGAAACCAAGTACCATGAAAATTAACATGCACACAACGGGCAGGTTAAATAAGCGGATTAAATTACATTACGTTTTATATAATGCCAGAAGATTGGGTAAACAAGAGGAAAAAAAGAGGGTAGAAATCAGTAGTAAAGGTATTATCTTTAATTCCTGAACAAGGTGGTATTTAAACGAGAGAGGATAAACCTGATACACAAGAAATTATGTACAAGGGGAAACAAAATTGATCCTCTTACCTGACTCTGACTGCTCTGCTCAGCCATGGCTTTCTCTTTTGCCTGCCTTTTGCATTTGTATCGATGATTCTGAAACCAAATTTTTACCTGGAAAGAGATAAAAGGTAAAGTCTTTGTACATTCTCTGTATGAGTCAGCCTTCATCTACAACTAGCCGTAATTTTACTACAAATTAGAAAATTGATGGCTAATCATCCGTGAGAAGGGATGCAATGAAAAGGATTTTTTTGTATTTTGTTTGTGGTTTTCCACACAGTTGTGGCCATTGTTCAGGTACTGCTGGAGGTGGTATTGTGTGAGGGGTGACAACAACTTGGAACAATTACATTAAGATTATGTCGTCTTATGTCCAGATGTCAACACAGATTCCCCTCAAGGAATAGGCTTTAGTACGAGTCCGTAATTGTGTAAGCACGTCTCAATTCACTTGACCAAAATAAATTCCTTTTGAGCTGAAAGACGAAGGAGGAGACGAGCAGTTTTGTAGACCACACATGGTTCAATAAACAAAATATTAGGGTTTGGGACAAATGGATGGAAGGCAAGAATTTTGCCTCAAGACATTTTTGTATGTAAGTAAAGAGGTTTGGGATCGGACGGGGACACTTGACTCTTTGAAAAAAGGGGCTTGATTTGAAGAGCCAGGTAATTCAAATGAGATACGCACAGGAAATAATAATAAATAAACGAAGAAGATGATGATGAGGAAAGAAAAATAAAGCAGTTGAGTTTGGTCTCGTGTTTAATTTTTATAAAAACGTGGATGGAGGTAAACTAAATACAAACAGAAAGCCCGGTGGTAATATTTTGTCGTTGTCACTCGGGAATGGAATGTCCTCTCCAGCTTTTATGCAATAAAAATGGACTCGACGGCGACATTTTCATTGAAGAAAAAATCTTTGAACCCCATAATTTAATAGTCATGTAATTTGTACAAAATCATGCGCAATGCACAATACTATGATAAACCAATTCAATGGAAGTTGTAACATGAAGGAAGCATCATGCTACAACTTCTTGTGAGAATTACATTTCAAGTTTACAAATGTTCCAGAAAGTTGCAATACAATTCACAGAAATAAATTACTACTAAATTTGTAAGATAAAGTAGACGAAATGAACTCTAACTTATTGACTCATTCCTAAAAAAAAGTTAATGACTTGAGCAAATTTACTTTTTATATTAAAAGATTTCCGGGAAAGAATGGGGCAAAAGTCTTTCTTTTGGATTTATCAAGCGTAAGTTTCGGAAAGGACGAGAAAACATGCAGCTCGGCTTGGTCTCAAGGCTTGTGTTTCTGTAAATTGTGTATAATTGGGAGAAAAGAAACAAGGAAAGTGTTTTCACAATATCTTTCTCCTGGTCTTATATTTTCCAAATTTCAGGGAAGTTAAACACGTTTAAAAAGGATGTGTGTGTGCTATTAGGTAAATCTTTTCCTGGGGAAAAAGAAGTGGCACAAGGCGAGAGGAGGGGAACTCTGTTTGCACAGACTGATGAGATAAAATCTTAATGTATAAATAAAAGCTTTTCCTAAGCTTTCTCTCGAATTGTGCTTTAAAAGGGAATTTTAATCAACATTCCAAACATTACATGAATCGTTGAATTCTTCATTTTCTTCCTCAAATACACTAAAAGGCTCACAAAAGTCACTCGAAAGATGTCGGAGAGCCTGTACATTATCAGGTAAATTGTAACATTTGATTTACGACAAGTAAAATTCGAACTTGTGAACATCATGAGTCATCTACAGCAGTATACTTTTAGCATGTATTTTAATTAAGATCGAACTAATTTTCAAACATCAAAGATTCGCCCATAAAACACATTCTGCTGCAATTAATAATGAGGGAAGAAACATCTTACCTGCGCTTGTGTGAACAGAACGCGTCTTTTCCTTCTCTGCGCGAGTGGGAATTGAGCCAATGGCTTTGTATCACCCACACTGCATGCACTCAAGCCGGACATATTTGATACATTCATGTTCATTCCAGCACCCGATGATCCCATCAGTCGTGTAACTGTTAAAATTTCGTGAAAATGTTTATTTAACTGAATTGTTGCATCAGTATGTTACATAGCATGTAAGTTTAATTCTCTAATCGATTGCTTAATCATGCCTTTATTCGAAACGGGCTTAAAATACATTAATGGTTGCATATGTGTATGTACATATGTATCTACCATTTTTCATTCTGGCAAAAAAAATCTTTCGTACATTCCATGGTTGAAAACACTTTTGAATTAATGGAATCTCTTTTATCGTATTTTTAAGATTTCTTGATCTTTTAATGCATATCACTTAATCAAGAAAAATCCACCTTTGAAGATATTGTGCAAACCCTCTCATTCTAAAAAATTCTACAATGCATTATCTCTTATGCTGTGTCATATTTTTGGTTCCTTTTATCGTATGTGCATGATTTTACTATTGTTTGCATTAGATAATGCACGAAAAAAGTTCACGAATGAGGAAAAAAGGAGAAAAAATTCTGCTGCCTTTCTGTCTCTGAAAGAAGAGTTGTGAGAAAGGAAGAAAGATTTTTGAGACAGGTCACGTACCCGCATGAATAGAATCTTTTCCGCTTGTTTTACTTCCTATGCGTGCACCATCATTGAAAAACGAAGAAACTACTTTTTTCCCTGCTAAATAGAAAAAGTTGGCTGGTGCACGTACAAATACAAATACTCTGCTCTCTGAATGGGAAAAAAGTTGAATAGATGTACAAAACATCATGTCAAGTTCAGTTAAATGATTGAGTCATCAAAACGTAAATTTTCTTTACATAAAAAACTGACTACGGAAAAATTCGTTTGCTTTATGTGGACGTTCTCGATTCACAAGATAAGACATGATTTTCGAGGTACGCTATAGATATTCATTCATTCAACTCTGATTGTAAAGATTATGAAACGTGAGAATTATATGACTTGCATCGAATCAAAATTGTATGAACTCACTTGCAAATCGAGGATCTGTTGCAGATGCGCCATACCATCCAGCAGCAGTTGCCGAGCTGCGGACATCTCCATAATGGCCCGTCATCGAGTGTAAATCCGCCGCGCCATTACAGTACTGGGAGGAAAACGCTGCCGCAGCCGCCCCTGGATGCGACAACTGAGGGACGTGCATGTGCGTGTACGGGGAACTTGACGGAACGTTCATCGCTGCAGCGGCAGCAGCAGCCGCGGCGGAAAGGGAGGAGGACGTGGAGGAAACTGGGGACTGATTGCCTCCAATCGTCGTGCTGGTGTTACTGTTTGTGCTGGCCACACTGCTGTTATTATTATTGCCCGGAGGGTTTATGCTCGTTGCGCCGATCGTTTGCAAATTAATTAGGTTTGCAGAATTTGGTGAGCTGTTTAGGTTGGTTGCTGCGGCTAGATTGTTTGCAGAGGAACCTGAAACTCTGTACGGCGACGGTGGACTGCCAGAGTCTGTATGAGAACTTATGCTACTTCCGCCTGAGGCAATGTGAGACAGACCGCTGTTTTCTAGGGAGCTTCCGATGAGACCTTTGAGTCTATACGATTCCTCCAAAGGGCTCAATATGTCAGTGACGGAAAATGGAGTCGTGTGTGGACCAGCTATGGCAGAGTTGACGTGATGATACTGATTGAGGTTCAATAGATTTGCAGTGTGTTTAGGGCTTAAAGACATGGCAAGCTCGCCCGACAAATCGGCGAGCGTTGCAAGTTCCAATGCTCCAGTTCGGAAGGATTGCAGCTGGAGTTGTTGGTGAAGATTGTGATGAAGCTGTTGGGAGAGGAGCTGGTGATTGGAAAGGAGATTTTGCTGATTCCCGCTGCTGTGGCTTTCCAACTCAGTTAGTTGATGGCTGTCGAAATCGTCGTCTTCTTCCTCTTCTGTAGCACAGTTTTCTTCTTTTGCTAAATCTGTCGAGTTTAATGCATCTGCAATACTTTCCTTTTTGTCAACTGAATGCTCGTTGCCTTCAGAAGCTGCTTCTTGCTTTACGTATGGAACAACAGCGGATGCCCCCACCACCGCCGTCGTTGATGATGATGATGAGGTGGTTTTAGGAATTAATATGCAACTTTCACTAACTTCGGTAGTACCGAGTTCTACGCTATTCTCTAGTTTTATGCCCTCATTGTTCTCACTGCCAATTTCTGGTTTAGCTTTTGCTAAATTCTGATTCAAATGAATCGTCTTTATATCTGTTGGGGACGACGGTGGTGATGGCACTTCCGTATCGAATTGCGCTGGAACCTGTATGCTTTCTTCAGTGGGTGAAGTGGAAGCGTGATGTTGCACTCCAGAGGACGATACTGTCGGTGCAGCTTCTGCCACCGGTGCGGAAGAAGGCTGCCAATACCAATACGATGAAGAATCAGTCGTTACGCTGCCCGAGGGGTCCACTTTGAATGTATTATGAGACTCGGCGCTGCACTGGAGCTGCCGACTCAGCACCTATTGTGGAAACAAAATTTATCTATTGATAGAACATGGCCGGGAGAAAGCAGGGCTCTTTTTTTACAAAGCTATATTATGCTATGCAATCTCAAGAGAAAGTCAATGTCATGATAGATGCAGCTTGTTTTAATGAGAATCCTTATCGGGACGGGTGTTCCGTTCAAACAATTTCAAAATCTAGATAATGTACCGAGTGTCGAGTCACGCTCGATTCTTATAGGATTTCCATGGGTAAACATTGCCGTAACCCGAAGAATGTGTGGTGTTGCACACAACGCATTGAGATTGAGATGAAAGGATTTTAAGAGTACTTATGACTTTAGATGGTCCCACTTGATGCCACGCACATTTGGGATCATTGGAACCTATGAGAAAGTGGAAATGGGTTCATTTAGAAGTGCAATTTTAAAAAAGTGGATGTGGTGCAAATTGTCAAATGTGGTTCTTTCATCTCATGTGCTCTTCTCATATTCCAGCCTTGCATTGAAATGCATATTAAACCAAGTTGTCCCAATAGCCCCAAAACTTGCTTTGTAGATACCAGTATAATAGCATGTATATGCCGTATAAAGAGAATGTCTTACCTTTACCTCAAATGAAAAGATGAAAAATCTAGCGACACTTTTGACTCTCACTATTATTCGCAAAACGCCCCATTGAGAGATTTAACATACAAAATCTGTCCACCTTTCCCCAAGTATGTCCTTTTAATATTTTGCTAAACTGTAATAAAAAATCTAGCGATACTTTTGACTCTCACTATTATTCGCAAAACGCCCCATTGAGAGATTTAACATACAAAATCTGTCCACCTTTCCCCAAGTATGTCCTTTTAATATTTTGCTAAACTGTAACTTTCACTTTGTAGTACAATGTTAAATAGGTATATGTATATTCTTTGATTAGCCGACAATAATGGTCCACTTAATCACGCAAAAGTATTGAAAAGTTCATTTTCTCCTTCCACTTGTCCACTCAGCGAGCAATGCATAAATTTTGCTACTTTAAATGTGTATCAGATACTTTGTTTGAATAATTGAAAATTATAGCAGCAACTTACTTGCCTTGCTAATATTGTTTATATTTAATCAGAGAAGTGCTCTAGTATAATAGCATCAATCAAAAGGAGAAATTCCAATGAAAGGGAGAGAGAAGAGTCTACTTACTCGTTGATGTTCTGATAATGATGTTGAGAGTGAGAGGTCAAAAGAGCACTACTGACGCTACTTGCAAGTCCTCCGCTTTGTTTTCAAGAAGTGGTGCTGGTGATGATGATGATGTTGATGGTGGTAATCGTGTAATGTGGACCACTTATGATTATTATGATTACGTGAGAGTGTTCTATGAAGTGCTGGAGAAATGTACGCTTTAAACGTGTGGTGGATATTATCCAAATGAGTTGCGTGTAGAGGAATGTAGATATAGGTTCTTGAGTGATTTAACCCTTTTCCCGAACCAGCGCTGTGGTGACTGGGTTGAGCTGATTATTATTATTAGTTGAAAACTCCTTTCCTTGCCCTTTATTATTATTACTTCTCTCTCTCTCTCTCTCTCTCTTTTGCCTTGTCCTATTCAGAGTAAAAAGTCCTCTTTCACTCTTTCCAGCAGAGTGCTACTACTGCCATTAGTACTTGTTGTAGGGCTGCACACTCTCCTGTTTTTGTAAGTGAGTACACTAGTTTAGTGTTTTTGAAGAAGGTTTTTGGTTTAACAGAGAAAGAGAGAGCAACTTGAGGAATGAAGGAGCAGTTGTTGATGTTCTTGATGACGAGTGAAGTTTTTTCTCTGTGACTGATGATGTTGATGACGACGATGATGATGTTTTCAATAATATTCTATTCAATTGGTTTGAATTGAATGAGCTCAAGATATTTTCAGAAGAGCAAGTGAGTGAGGACTGAGAGGAGAGAGAACTCAAAGCTCAAGAGCTCATCGCTGTTCCTCCACAATACTAGTACTACTCCGCAAAAAATACTTTACTATTTTCGATGTACTACTCTCAGAGCTCATTCGTTTACTGCTTTACTGCTACTTTAAACACTCTTTCTTCTTTGCTGTTGATGCTCCTATCGTTTCTGATGTAATGAGTAGTCCTTATGTCCGTGTTGTGTATTATAATATGGTGAAATGCTCCGTTGCTGATGACGATTATGGGAGGAAGGCATACTTGCATCGCACAGGGGATGATGATGCTACACACCGCATATCGCCCATTATGCTATATGAAATGGATAATAATATGAGAAGGCAAGCCACACGAAACATGTATTCTTTTCAAAGGGAAGGAAGAGCGATCTCTCCAAAATTCGAGTCCGAGTGAGTACATGCTCCTACTGCTCCTGCTTTATCGCTACAAGCCCAAAAACACTTTGCCTCAATAAAAAACGAGAATTTCTACGACGAGCTTCCTACCTCCACAGACTCTTGTGGTATATGGGACGACGAGGTATGCAACACCGTTTCAAAATATAAAAAATGGGGGAAGCCCTGTCAGTGTATGTGCCTTATCGCATTTTCCGCAGGGAAGGAGGTTTCTCTCATAAAAATATCTGCCACAACCAATTTGTCATAAAAGGGTATACATTTTGGAGCTGAGCTTTTTCATTACAAAATATGCAAAAGTTTCTGTATCCTATCATTTGCAGAGAATGAGGCAAGAAGGGCGGAAGGATGGATGTGTGCATTTGTGCTTGAATCGTCCTCCTCAAATTATGATGCTTTTTTATTTGAAACACTTTGCTAGCGATACCAAGAAGTATGGTTTTGAGACGCCAGCTTCTTATTTATTTCTCTTTATATTAAAGCGCATTTCATTTATTAGCCATCTTCATCATCTTCATCTTCAAACTAAGTGCAACAAAATTTGCCCCAGAATCTAATTTTAGATACTAAAAATATTCTACATACATCAAACCACAAACGGCTTTCTTATATTTGGATGCACTTAAAATTTTGTGCGTTTTCTCAATTCTCAAGCGTTTGACAAACCAATTCAACCTCTTGTTGTATTGATTTGCGGAACTTTGTAATGATATTCATTGTATGGTAAATGCAAAAATACAAGAGTCTTGACGTTTGTAGAAGGGCTTGTTTCACTCTGTTGTCTTTTTTAAGAGTTTCGAATTTTTCTCGCAAAACAAAAAAGGGGAATGGGTAAAAGCAACTTAAGATTTTTCCTTTATTTTGCCTTTAAATACTTATAATGCACTTTACAATGGTTTGATTGCTCTCCTTTATTTTTCCAAAGAGAAGGAGAGCAGAGAAGGGGCAAAAGAAGAGTGGTTTTCAGAACGATGCTCTCTTCCTTCACCAATACACTGTATAGCCTCTCCAAAAACTCACTTGATTTGCTCCTTCAAATAATCCACTCATCATCATCAACGCCATCAGTAGTGGTAGAGGAGTGTGTGTTGATGACACATTTAGAACTCGTATAATTACAAGAATACTTGAACTACAAAAAGCATAAAAATTCACAAGTTTACTTACCTCACACTCTGCAGCAGATTGAAAAGTCCAGTTGGCAAATTCTAAACGTCCTTTCAGGCAACTCCACTCCTCCAGTTTATTAAAGCGGGGAAAGGTTTCTCATTTCTCCTTAAAAACTTTTTTTTGCACTCAACAACGACGTGTATTAGCTAAGTAGTAGTAAACGCATAGCAAAAGTTGTAAAGATCTCTCTGCTAGTCCATGTATTTACCATCTCCAAACTCTGTTGCAGATATCCAAAGCAAAAAATAAAAAGCCGGAAATGAGTTGAATGTTTTACACTTTTTACGGATAGCGAAACATCCAGCCCGTACCTATTTATCTACTACACAAGCTCTGAAGAAGTTTTGTGGTGAAGACCACTAAAACATATACTTACAATTTAAAGTGTATTACACTTTTCCCCAGAGATGAGTGCTATTATAATAATGGTTCTTTTGATATTATATGATTGCATGAAATGACTGTTTGAAGAACAATGTACTTGTGTCCTATTTACCAATAGAAGCATAATACACCTCTCTTTTCTTCTCGTCGTCGTCGTCGTCCTCTTCCTCCTTTCTTCTTGTAAAGAGTAAAACGTTTGGCGTTTCGGGACGATTAAGGTAGTAGTGCTAAGGTTTTATGTGTTGATTGATGTAATAATGATAATAATAACAATAATACTACTGCTACTCCTCCGATGAGAAGTATGATGATGATGTTGATGATGGGGTAAGTAAGTACGTGTTAAGAGGTTGACAGACTACTTCTCTCTGGAATAGATGGAGATAAATGTTTGAAGCACCGGAGGAGTAAGTGAGATATGGGATCTGATTTCAAACGGAGCTGCAAAAAAAGCAGCTGGGGTTTTTTGTGTTAGCTCTCTCCTTATTCCACACCACTACAAACTGATAATGGAAATGATGAAGATGATGGGTTAAGATGAGATGAGATATTGTGACTGACGAGGTTTGACTGCTCTTCTTATTCTTGAGCTTTCTCTCTGTTTGTCTCATGCATAATCCTCATTGTGCTCAAAGACTCAAATGGGAAAGATGACAGGTATTGAATGAAGTATAATACATAATCTTTTTATGCTCTCTCCGTGTAAAGTACATTATGAGACGGAAGGAACAAGGGTTTGCTTTTTTGATTGTATGGTGATCATCCTGATGGCATGTTTTAAGGTTTATTGAGAGCAGAGTAGGACAGAAGTAGAAAGAGCACACAAGTAGATTTTTTTACTAGTCTTCCTCCGTCTTGAGGACTTTCCCCTAGAAAAATGATAATAATAAGGATTGGAACAAGGGGCTTATACAGATAATAAAAATAAAACATATAAAACAACAAAACTCTTTTCTTATCATTATTCCAAGGGAGACGTACATACATTCATATTGGGTGTATTTTTCGTCCGCGCGCGACTGAGAGAGAGAGAGAGTATAATCTGCAGCCTTTTTTACGAGCGAATATCATGTATAGTTTTTGTGGTGGATGCCTTTTACTACATGCTTTTCTTTTGCATGAAAGAACACTTGAGGGGAGAGAAAAAAGAGCTTCAAGACAGAGCAACGATTTTGTTTGATTTGCTAGCTTCTACTTTTGTCAAGAGACATTAATGGACGAGGGCTCTCCGAGGGAATGCCAAGAGGAGCTAATAACATGTCTCTCGAGAATCCAGAGGACGATTCCGCTAGGCCTCTGAGCCAATCCACCGTCGAAAATCAGCTTCTCTGGGCGGCTCTGACAGGGGCTCAAGCCCAGCCTTCTTGAGCAACACTGAAAAACTCACTCATAGCCGAGCGTTGTCGACGGAGAGAAACTCTCTCTCTGTTTCTATCTCTCTGCGTGTGTATACATGGTGTGTGAGAAGGGAACCTCTCTCAAAAAATGCTCCTTTATACCAACATACATTATTGCATTCATACAATTTAATAATGCATATTTGGTAGAACTCTCTTCCTCTGACTATATACAATATGGACTGAAAATGTGTTTCACGCTTTTTATTTTTCTGAGGCAAAAGATTTTTCTGTCCTGGAAAAAAATAAAGTCTCAAACGTTTAGATATACATACATAAATATATAAATCGATGGAGTACAAAAACATTATATTCCTGTAGATTGATATTTCTCATTTGTTCAAATGAACGGGGAATTAATAGAGAATTGCTCGCGTTATTAAAAATAATGTTACTGTCACTCGTGTTAACCCAATGAACAATTTATATTGACAAGGTTTTCAAAAGGAAAAGGTGGGCTCCATTCATGCATGCCCTTTTAAAAGTCCATACAAAGAGATGATGAATAAGCCAGGGTAGAGTATCTGGACGTCTATCATTACCATCTGT
>JAHZMY010002327.1:0-13996 GCA_027743915.1 Seira sanloemensis | reverse complement strand
TTTAAAATTCGCGGTCGCTCACTTACAAAAAACGGACACCGGATTCGTAATAAGCACATGCAAATTGACTATAAGTGATGTTTCTTACTGCATAATTTGACTAGCAGTTGAAACCGTTCCCTCGTAAGACTTGTTTGCGCCGCTCAACTTTTTTCCTTTAAAATTGCCTAAAACACATTTTCCACATTATACATACTTTCATAAAAATATTCCTACTAAATTATTTAACACCGTATTATTATTAGCAGCATGGCCCATGGTCATGTACACTTTACGACGTTGCCCAGATCTTTCGAAAGTCGATACAATTTGAATCAATAAAAAATATGTATTTTCCTCCACTTTTTTTCTTAATCAAAAGTCACCAATCCCCACCGATTTTTAGCATAATTGAATCCATACATGGCTCATATGTGACGAAGATGATTGTGGAGTGCGAAGTGTGAATCAGGACACATTTTCACATATTTCATTGCTCAATTCGTTTTTTTTTCTTCTAAAATTACAAGTTTGCTCCCAAATATGTCCGTAAACGAGTAGAGATGTGTCACGAGTCTGATTTTGAAAGTGTTTGAGTTCGTGACCACATCTACTTTCAGACGGCTTCAGACATACCAGACGGCTCTAAAGTGGCTCAAAAAAGCGAGGTGACAAAAAGCAGATGAATACAACGCAAATATGTACATGAATCAATTCAATTACTCAGAATTAGAAGCATGCTGCCTCCAGGCAATAAAATGCATTTCCATAGTCAAGATTTGATTGGAAAGCGATTTTTTTAAATAATAAAATAAAAAGGCATTGCCAGTTTGTGAGAAAGTCCATTTTAAATTAAATTAAAGTGCACTTTATGGCATTATATTATAGTGTAAGTTGAATTATGCATTAAATTAAAGTGGTTCTTACGAAAAATGTTTCAGTTTCAGTTCAGGTAGATATTTTGTTTTACATTTAAAAAACTTTTAATGCATTTCGTTTTAGAGGAAAATATTTGCTTTTATTCTATTATCGTAAAAACAGTTTTTTCACATTTTATTGTATTCAAGATCCAACAGCTAGGATCAGCCTAGCTCAACCTCAATATAAACTGCCGACCTGAGAAATTTATTGGGGTATCCTGAGATTTGTCTAATTTTTTGCTTCCAATCCCTCATTTACTCAAAATACGTTGAAAGGAGTTTCAAGGGCTTAAATTTTGTGATTAACTTTTTGTGAGCGAGTTCAGCACGAAACGATTGAGTTCAAAGATGGATTTTTAAATTTTTACTTGCTGCAAGGTTGAAGAATTTATTTGAAATTAAGGCATTTTTGTTCCAATCTTGTTATTGATTGTGAGAACGAAGATAATCTCCACCGAAGCACCCATCTGATTGACTATACGAAATACTCGGAGGTCATTAAACCATTTTTCGAGGTCCAAACAGACCAAGTCACTTTTAGGCATTAGATATAGTCCCGTTATTATTTCAATTGTGATGACCTAATACGGGATTCAACAAAATTAACTGATATACAAAAAATATATAAAAAAATCCGAATCTCCAGTGTTTGTATTTACTCCTGCGATGCGTTTTTGCAGTGGAGTGGGACAAATGTTTTTCCCTAAAAATACACGACCAAAATGTCTGAAAAACCTGCCTAAACGTCAACTGACTGCCTTACACTATGTACTTGTCTCATAATGCCCCCACTCACCGAGTTTTTTTTTTCACCACTTTTTCCATTTTGTGTATTGCGTAGGAGTTTCCAATGATTTCAGATCTCAAAATTGCATTCACCTCGGATTGTACCGGTATTTACCAGCTTCAGTTTTCCCCTGATTCCAGACCAATCTAGGAATTTATGCCTCAGAAGATTTCCACGATTGATTGAGCGATTTGGAAACACAAGTAATCCATTTTAGTGACATTCCATCGAATCTTCATATCGACCTTGAATCTGGCAAATTGGCTATATGCGCAAAGTATCGCATGGAAAATTGGTATGCTATGTAAAATACACAGCATGTGTAGTCATTTTTCCAGACGACACTCCGAGTATATCGCCAATTTTCCGTATTCACCGTCGATATTTTCATATTTCATCCCTCTCCCACAAATCAGCAGCCGCAATTCTCTCACATCTCTCCATTTCGCAATTTTTTTTCAAAACAGAGTCTTCCTTCATACATATTTTTCCAACGGACATTTCACTTTCGCACACATTGCATCGTCCTGTCAATCAACAATCAAACTCTCCTTTTCCCCATTATTGCCTCGATTTTTTACCAAAGGTACATACATATGCGAACACAACTCCTACTTGACACGAACTACATAATTTCTGCAATATACGTATATATTTATTCGCGTCTATTTTAAAATGTGGTGAGTGGCGAGAATGGTGAGATGATGGAATGTAAAAATGTAAAAGTCCATAATTACATCATCATTATTAGATTTTATGACTACCTATCGCCGATCGATGGCGATGTTCAAGTCTTCAAGTCTTCAAGTCGGGGCTGGCTTGACCGACATTTTGTTCTCTTGACAAAACACTTCGTGTACATACATAAGGTTCAATTTTTTTTTTGAAGATTTCAAAAAGTGCGGAGATGTAGACAAGTGTCCCACTGAGAGTCGATAATAGATCCTCTCTCTCTCTCTTTCTTACGATTTTCATGAAAATGAATTTGTGCGGCGAAATTATCGAGCTGGTTTTGGCTTTTCTTAACAGCGGTGAAAAATCGAAAGCCGCAATGGGCAATTGGAATTCTTCAAGGGGGAGAGGATAAAAGCCTATTCGGCATACTGGTCAATTCTACATACCTATGTGCGGGTTTTTAATTTTTTTGAGTCCATACTATTCGTACTTTGTATGTGTATTTTGCATTAATTTTATTCAGATATTCGAAAAACAATGTAATTTCTTTAAAAGAATTGTTCATTTGATTTGAATTTATTTTCAGTTGGACCGTTTCCCTGTGGTTGGGGTTTCGACGTTATTAATATATTTTGTGCAATACTTGGAATTTTTAATGGCGACTTAATCCTACGCAAATTTGTAATTGTCATTGCTTCTGTGAATCGGCATATTTCGGAATTTTTTCGTAATTTTTTATAATTCGCTAAAAAATCTATCATTTCTCCGTATTGGATAAACGATGTCCATTTCATAACCATATCAACCTGTAGTCGTCATTTGGAAACATTTAACATATAACATCTAACATCTGGAAATCTGTTTCTAAATGTTACTTCACATTTCAACCAGCTTTTATTCCTCGACGTGATTCAGCTTTGAGCAACTATCCCAAAACTTTACTGAAATTAAATATCAAACATTTTAAGTTTGCTTTCATTTTTTAAATTTTTTTTCGGGGGAAAACCGATATTTCAAAAATCGTCACAAGATTCGTAAGTAAAGGACTATTTCACGCATTTCATTTGATTTGTAATCTCTTTCAAACAAAAATTTTTAATTGTTTTTGGGGGAATCCACTAATATTTTTAGCTGTCATCTAAATCGCTAATTATTGTTTATTGCAATGTAGCAAATGGCACACGGTATCTATGATTTTTGGAAAAAATCTTGTTTTGACGTACTTTAGCTTACCGGTCTTAACCCGAACTATAATCCAGGAAAATCATAGAATCGGAAGTTACCGATAAGACTTTAACAGGTTTTTTCTATTTGATTGTTGCAAAAAAATCTTGTCTATATACATATGTATATTAGCAACAAACCGTGAATCCCACCAATACTTGCGGCTAATCTAATAATAACATTCTATTTGCCTTAGATTACGGCCAAACCAATATTGAAATGTATTTATTCTTACCACTATGCCTATACATATGTACAATTTGGTTTCCTAATCTAAATTAGAATCGTGACCGAGTCCCTCTTGTTTTACACCAAAATAACATTTTGTACGACAAAACTACTTTTGCTTTCAATTTTTTTCCTTCACTGACACACACACAATTCCTGACAAATAGGTACCTGAAATATGCAGTGTTGGGCATTTTTCCTAAGTCACAGCATTTTTCCCGACTGGGATGCATCATGCGAGAAACGTCTGCTTTTCTCGGAAAGAGTTCAAAATACCAAAAACGTGTCCAAAATGTCAAAAAAGATAGACCAAATCCTTAAACTAAATATATCACAATATTTGTCTCAGACTACCCCAGCCATTCAGATTTCCCCATGCTCCGTATTTATGGCACTCGAATTATGGACAATAGGCCAGACTCCAAGATGACTTGTGTACTACGTACAAAACTGTCCAAAATATGAGCTAATGCATGCAGAAATTGTTCGTCTCATAATGCCCCAGTCATAGAATTTTTCCTTGTCTACTGCCTTCTTGTGGCGGTGGACTTTCGGACAGTTAAAAAAACGTTTTGCAAGTTAAGTTCTGCCTGGGTCAAAGTTGGCATTTACCTTCGTGTGTATTTTTACCGGTATTTGCCAATTTTCAATTCCTCCCAGATCCCTCTCCTTTCTAAAATATTTACACCATTTTCGTGCCTCATTTTAAGTAAACTGTTTAAAAAAGAACCTATGAACAAATTGCATCACACCTTTGAAACTACCTACAAAAATGTATTTTGTATTTATTGATTATGTGTGAATGCAATCGCTAAACCAATTTTTTCAAGAACTTTTCAAGAAAATAAAAAAAATGTGCGGGGAAGGGAACCGCCGTAAGTCGTTAGTCGCTTAGTCGAGAATCGAGCGAATTCATATTTATGAATGCGAAATGAACAAATTACGAATTGCTGACGAAACAAATGTGTGTAATTTGCGCACGCAGCTGAATATTTTTGTGAGTAGTTATGTTGCCGACAAGGCGATTGGCAATCAGTTACATGTGGGGGAATGATCACAAGAATGATTTATGGGGAATCAATGAATCGATGAGGAGAGCAGAGCCTTGATTGAATTTTCACCTGTTTAATGTATGTATACTTTTTTCTCTGTGTGTTGAGTGTGAACAGTCCCTTTCCTAATGCGAGAGAATGGCAAATGGCTGCATCGTTATCGTTACATATGCACAATTTTGTTTATGTGCATCAATGGACTTTGCCGGTGGATAAAAAATCTGTATGTCCGTTTTGAAGCACTTTTTTAGTGTTTTTAAAAGCATGTGCAAAAAAAGTCTTCTAAAAAATTGAAAAGCATTTTTTTATCGTTAAAGTTTTTAACTATTAAATTTCTGCGATTCCACGACCCAACATAGTTATTTTAGGTGCAATTTAGTCACCCGGTCTCAAACTGCAAATTTATCCATAAATGAACATAGGAAAACTAGTTCAAATATTGACCGTGAATAAGGAAAAATTGCTACATGATTCTTTTCTTTAGAGGTTTTCCATGTTAAACAAAAATCATATTGCCATTTTCCCATATTCACGGTCGATATGTATTTTAGCTCGTTTTTTTGCACAAATCGTACAATTTTAAAGCCTCAACTTCCATAAAAAACTACGTATCTCATTTCTCTCATTTTGCCAAATATTCGAGAAAAATGCAAGCGATGATTTACAGAAATCTGCGATTTTCATTTAAATTACCTGACAGCCAATATTGGAGCTATCACCGTCCTTCTGCCCAACTTTAAGGGGGATTGGAGAAAATTACGCAAATTCGCAAAGTCATATTTTTTAAAAATGTTGCCATACAAATATCGCTCAATAAATTGCAACCCTCAAAAAATATAGACTTGAGGTGCTGATACACTGCATTTTCGACTTCAACATTACTACTTTTTCGACATTACTAATACATTAAGCGCCACCTCCGTTCAAATGTTGAGTTGACATGAAATCTGCTTCATATGATAAATAATCTCAAAGCAATTGTTTTAAATTTAACCATACAACTGCTCAACCCCCAATTTGGAAGAACTTAAAAACTTGTTACTTAATCTGCCAAAAATATTCCCGAAGTCGATCCTTCAATGAAACCGATCCCCCCCTTTGACTAGACATATGTACATATGTACATTGACAAGTTCAACTCAGCTCCTGCTGATCAATTCATTCTCGAATTTTGTGACTCGCCAGAAAATGACTCGATTCCCTTTTTTAGCACACTTTCAACTCCCATTTTCAATGTTTCAAAGGCCGCCATAGGCAATCGTCAATCGGCAATCGGTGATTGACAGTGATTCAATCATTTCTCTCTTTTTTCAAAATCATCATGATGATTATCATAAAATTAAATTTTCCATCTCATCGTTCCATTTCGTTACTTTCAATGTGCATATGTTTTAAAAAAGCCCCAAAAAATTTGTAACTGTATTCAAAAGCATGACTTAATTTCAATATATAATCGCATATGTAAACCAAGTCAACATGATTTTTTTTCTGAGAAAATTTATGGTAATTGCGGCAAGGTCAGTTACACAGATTACATTATCATGTTTATAAGCACATTCATAAGTACGTATTACTCATTATGATGATAAGCAATTTCATGTTTTTCTGAGAATATATGTACACACATACAATTTGTGTAAGTTTAAGGCCAAAAATGAGCTAAAGAAAAAACTTTCTTTTCAATTTTGAATTCATCATTTTTCACCTGAAATGAATACTTCTGGCAAGGCCCAAGGTTAAGCAGAAGGTGCTCAAGGTTTAAGGTGCCTTTGATGACTTGAGGAAGTACCTATGCACAAAAAAGGAAGATTTTTTCCCCTCAACACTTAACTTTGAATTTTTAATCCTTTTCGTCTCCCCTTTCAGAAAATTTTAGGGCTATTTTTAACCCTTCTTTCAGGCCCTGAAGGTTCCTACGCAGGACTTCGGGGAACTCGAAGGGATTTTTCCTCTCAGAGAGCCATCTTTATTTGCTTTTGGCTGGGTTTTGAGCTTACTCAGAAAAAGCAATGACGGAATCACGTTGATAAAGTTCAGGTTTAGGTAGAAAAAATACATGCAAAGAATATTATATATTTAAAAGAGGCAAATCGGCTTAAGCTTTCATCTTGTTTACATAAGGTCGTCCAAAATTTAGTTCGGCAGGTGGCAGATCAATAAGAAGAAAATTGGGTTTCGGCGTAGAGTTATTGAAAAGAATGGATTTTTTCTGAAGATGGTTTTTCCTGAAGTAAAATAAATGGAATTTCTTGAGACTCAAAATACCATCAATAGAGCCTTGGCTAAATTTAGCTAAAGGTTGTCGACAAAAGGGGAAAACGTGAGATGACAATGGCAATTATAAGGCTTGGCAATGAGCATGAAACAACCTGCGCTGACCACAGTTGAAATTTTTGTGAAAGAAAAGTGTCGTTCACAGAAAAAGTATAAAGATTTTAGAGAAATATGTAATTAAAAACTGATAATAAATACGGCTATAAATTTATTTTTTGGTGGAATTGTTTTACGAAAAAGTTTTTTTTTAATATTGGCAGATTTTTTTCTGGGGAGATGAGTTTAGTAAAAGTCGGCTATAAACAGCCCTGTCATAATGAAGTGTGGGATTTTCGTCGTTTTCTTTGTACATTCAAAAATAAAGCCTTTTATTTATTTACTAGTCTTTTGAAAGTTCTTGACATTTCTAGTTTTTTCAATAGGACAAAGGAACACGTGTTTGTGTATGCTTTGATATTTTCAGGACAACATATAACAGGTAATGTTCCGTAGTGCTGCGAGCAGTTTCCGGGACAGAATAAATAGAGTTTGTACAGGTTTGTTTTACAGCTAGATATGTAGGTTTTGGACGCTAAAAAATTGCATTTGCACAATTTTACCTCAATTATCATTTTAGTTTTCCATCAATAAATCCTTGAACTTCCAAAATCTGCTTATTCGCAAAACATCCCGGGAGACGAGTTATGCAGAAGGCGGTTATGAACAGCCCCGTCGTAAGTAAATTAGGATGATCTATCGCTTCCCTTGAAATTTGAAAAAACTGACGCAATATTTATTTTTCTCTTGCATGTTCTGGGTGCCTCCATAGATTCTGGCTCAATGGGACAAAAGAACACGTGTTAATATGTTTAAATATATGCTTATTTTTTGGGCAAAATTGTTGCAGTTTTTAGTTCCCAAGGAAATTATTTACTTTATGCACAGTACACGAAAAGAAGTTTTGCTCCAGGTCAATTTTAAAAAATGGACATGCTGTGTACGACACTTGAGCTATTACGTTTTTGATGTTATTGGCCAAAAAAGTTGAAAACAACTACGTACATATTTTGTACATACATACTTCCTTCCTTGACCAGTGGCAATGAAAGTTGATTGTTCTTGGCTCAACTCTTCATTCAAGTTTTTTCTCTTTTTTCTAAATAAACATTCTTCTTCGAATTTATGCAAATTCCTTCAGACAATTTCGAATTCTAGCCGAAAGACATAAATACTAGGAGAGAAAAGCCTTTTAAAATGTTTCAAAAAAGGACACTATGCATGTATTTGCATACCAAAAATTATCATGTTAGCTCTTAGGCAAAATTTCCCGTTTATATTTATGTATCTGTTCCTTCAAACAAACAATTTTTGTAACCGTGAGTTACAACACAGTCTTCTTAAAAATGGCAACGTTCTAGAAATACTGGATATTTCCGTTCATAAACTATCAATTTGGTGACTACAACGTAGAAGTTCCTCCGATCTGTCTGTATTACATAATTCACCAGATCTGGAGCGTTTCCCAGGTGGCATTATAGCCTGTCTTGTGTCAGAATGCGACGTTTTTTTAAAGTTACGAATATGTTTTAAAACACATGAAATTCCAAAAAAAAGATAAACGTGAGTTGTTTTCCCTTACTGAGATTAGCCACTGCCGACGAAATCAATTTACAATTTAGTCAAAATTAGATTTTCATCAGGTTTTCGGCACCACTATAACTAGGCTATATGGAGGATGGGGTGAAGCCAAATATGTATTTTTTGAGTTTGGTTCAAAGTCAAGTATCTCCTTGTTTCGTAACCGTGCACAAAAACCGTTGGCACCGTAAGAAAGAGGACAGTTGGGACTACAACCTAGTAGGGGTGACATGGTGACACCTTCGAGCGCCGAATCTCAATCTTAAAGTTTTCAAGTTGAGATAGTCAATTTTGCACTTTTTTTTGCATTTCTGCAAAATCCAACTTCGGAGGTGGGTAATTCCTGCATAGATTAAGAAAATGTAATTGGTTTTTTACTATGTGCAACATTTGGATTTGGTTTTCCACAGGTTTTGAATTTCACTAATTTTTTTCTAATTTGAATTTTCTTTACCTAAGGTTGCATAGTTAGAGGCATTCATTTTAACGGACCAGTGTGCATGGGGACAAATTATACATAAATTGGTGATACTCATAATCGAAAGCAGCATGAGCAGCTTTTTCCTACAATTTTTCCTTTTCCTTATTATTACACAGTGAAGCGATGAATTGAAGTCCGCAAGGTTACCTTTGGGTAACCAAGACAATTGTCGGAACTGGAACAGCCAGTTTAAATATTCAAATTAATACAATTCGCGACACTCACACAAATGCGGAGTAATCAGCTAACACATCTGTTTCGGCCATGTAATTTCGCCTGCCGCCTAAATGTTTAGTCAGACGTTTGTCTGCATTGCCAATTGACGAATTTATAAAAAAAGTGTCAGGTCAAAAGAATAAGATCAAATCGCCGATAAAGTCACTGTCAAGATTTCCAACGAAGTTGGGACCTTTGACCTTTGTCGCAGTATTTCTCCGAATCGCGTTTTTCTATGTATATTATTAGAGAAATTTACGTAATTTAACTACTGTGTACTGGTTGATTTCGGCGTTTTTTCATCCAGTTAATTTCTTCTAAACATCTCGTCAATATTTTTAAACTAAATATAATAAAGAGAAACATCGGAAACGTTTTGTTTGGATGTTTTTCATCACTTAAAATAAGTATTTTACGGTTTACTTTTTATTTGTCAAAATAAAAATAATTAATGTGTAATGGGCCTTGATGAATGCACATGTACAATGTTCTCATGCCACCACGGGGATTATCCGTGATGTATGTTTTTTATCGGTTATTTCGTCGGTGAGTACTATGTATGTCTTTCAATCAAAAAATGAAGGAACAATTATGTTTTATGGTACATTTTGACGTTTTACTAATCTGGCGTTTGAAGGAATCCTGAAAAAATCGCTTTTTTAAGGAAAATTTAATTTACTCCAGCAAAAATAGAGGTATCTGTTAATTGTGTGAAATTGGACAATATCAGCAAATTCACTAATGTACGTTGAAGCTTAATGGCGAAGGGATTTAATGATGCAATTTAATTTTTTATTGGGGTTTCAGCTACTTTAGTTGTGATCAAACGTAAATATTCTTTAATACGTTTATGTTAATGTTGTTTATTTAGTTTCCGTATTTTTTCCTAATTTCTGGGTAATGTTTAAATATACGATTTGTTACATACATGGTATGTATTTAAATATGCCTTGACTTTTTTTAAAGAAATATTCTCCAAATTTTGTCCCTGTTTTGATAACATGACAATCAGGTTAAGTTAAATATGTTGAGATATTTAGTCAGAGGCGTTCCATCATTCAACTATTTATAAAATTAATTGTTTATCTAAAGCGCTTAGTTTAACAAAATAGTTTCCCACTGATTTTCATGTTATTTGTGCATGGATTTGGCTTGGATGTACTACAAATTCTTTTAATTCCCATGTTTTCTTCCAATTCTTTTCGGTGGGTTTCATCACAAATATTTTTATTTCATCTCTGGTATCATTTTGCACAAAAATAGTTAATACTGTTTTTTTCTAATTTTTGTCAAATAATATGGCTAAATTCCATTGCGCTGATTGTCATCCCTGGACTGATTTGATACTTCAATCAGATTCCTTGTGTTGGAATGACATGTACTATTCATTAAAAGTAATAATTGAAATTTAAAATTTCAAAATAATTCTGAAATTCCCCTGCATCCAAGACTTTTTTCTTTCACCGTATTATTAGCTAGTGTTGTATATTTCCCGCCCGAAAACCTATGCCCACCTGACCTAAATCTGCGCTTGACGGAAACGCATAAAACTCTCCGATTTATCTCAAAATGCCCCAAAAATCATTTAGTTTTGTATATATCTGTATTTGTTTTGTATCAGGTATATTTGAATAGGTTTTGAATCAGCCAAGTTTTGTTTCAGTCCAAATTGGCACTTGTTTACAATTTCACTGGTATTTACCAGCTTTGAGTCGTGTCCAGAGACAACAATAACACCTCCCTCAGCTAAATGTCAACTGAGGCTTTGTCTTTTTGTCTCTTGGTCACAGCTTTTGACCTCTTCCACAAATCGAATTGAATGGCTTCAACGCCACCAATATCATTCCTTTGTGAATGTAGAACAAACACTAAATCTTGATTTTGTCCATGAATTGATTTATTTATCGACGAGACGAAACTGCTACCGTGAAGTGCAGCTCCACCCAGTTTCCAATGTAATTTTAATCTTTCTCATTTTAACGACAATGCAAGTTGACACCCCGACACCCGACGACTCCATTAAATCCTATTTTTCTTCATAGAATTGGATAACAATGCAGATTTAACTTTAAGACAGACGTGATATGTGATTTGATTGTTTGATAAGGCCGTGCCAAAATTCCAGCCATCAACTCGTCAACTCCTTTAGTAATCCTATTTATTCAAATTTTATCCTAAAACACACAAGTCAATAAAGATATTTGAGTATGAGTAAATCCTTGAGCACCTCGAAAAAACTTAAACTGAAAGACAAAGTGCATTGTTTTCATCGGCCAACAAAATAATCCTGTAGAATGAATAAAAAACAATAACAATTGACATTGTCAATCGATCCGAAGCATTGTTATAACATTGGAAGCTTTTATATTAAATAGGTTGTGAGTGGCCATGAAATTCCGATGCACTTTTTATGCAAAATTCTAATGTATTCATCAATATAAGTAATCCGATTACAATTGAACAGTAGGATTTCAGTGGCAGAAGGAGCCTCAGTTTGATTGAAATTTAATCAATGGCGTTCACACTTTGCATTTTAGAGTAAGTCATTTTTTTACAGAAATTGCCTTTAATTTTTAAAATGTATGCATTTTCATCGTAAACTTATTTGCAAAGTTAGCAATTTATTTAGAGACATAGGCAATTCCCTTAAATTCTATCGGCATTTTCCATTTGGGACTTTGGACACAACCGATAATAGCCAGGTACATGCTGAAGGGCAGTTGGCTGTTATTTTAGTTTTTTTTTTGAAAAAAACTTTTTTAATTACATTCGTCGATTTTCCCTTGTTTCTATGGAAACTAAACTAATAAACTCGGATACCCAGAAAATTGTTATTAATTGAAATTCAAAAATGTTAAAATGTGCCGGTATTTTCCATGTGCATTTATGGACACCGCTGAGGAATACTTTTTCAACGGTTGTTGATTGGGAAACCCAAAAATACTCCAAATATCGGCGTTTATCTGTGCCAGGCTCAGTTTTGCCGGTATTTTCCAACCAGATTTTTGGACAACTTCACACCCAACCCAACCCTAGCCGAGTATGACAAAGATGTCGATATACTTTTTCTACGGCCTTTAGCTTGATATTTTGCTTTTTTAAGTTTAATATTATTTTATTTTATTGAGATAATCTTTTAAAAACATTTCATTTCAGAAACCCAAAAATATTCCAAATATCGGCGTTTACCGGTGCCCGGCTCCATTTTGCCGGTATTTTCCTAACCAGATTTTTGGACAAGTTCACACTCAACCCCCTCCCCCAAAATGACAAATATACGTATATTTTCTTCCTTTTTAACTATTTTTCTGCCATTTAAAAACATTTGAAACATTCCTTTGATTGACTACTCCTTTTTAAAGGAAAACAGTTTCTTCCCTCTCGCATCATCTTGAGGCGCAGTTGCACCCACAAAAGGAACAATCGTATCTTAAATCTTATGTTTTTTTTGAAAAATCTCTTCGCTCTTCCGCAACCACTAGGCATTAAGCAAAACAATTCAGGCCTTAAAGTGCACAGCAATTAATTTTCATTTCGAAACTGACCAACAAACGAAAATGAAAACAAAGATTTCACTCTCTGACCACTACTACATCTCCCCAACTACACTATTTCATACATTATCTAAGTGAGCGATGAAGAGTTGGCGATTTGGCGATGATAATTAGTGCAATTATCATCGAGAATCGAGATAACATGAAAACATGATAACACGGTAACATACCTCTGAAAAGCAATTGGCGTTGAGCGTCTGCAAAATTGTTTATGAGTTTAGTTTGGTTCGAGGACCAGCCACGGGCTGGGAAATCGAAGTGGACTGAAGGCTGAAGTCTGAAGCCCATAAATGAGCAATAATCGCTGTGAACATACAAATATTTTTTTGCATTGTTTCAGGGAATTTTTTTGCGAGTCGGCAGTTTGACGCCCACATTTCAACAATTAAAAAGGCATTTACTTTATGAGTAGGAAATGATTGAAGATTGAATGGATGCCTAAATTATGTGTTTATTGCTCTGATTGTTAATTTAGTCTATTTCAAATTTAATTTTTGAAAAAAAACAACAGATTTCTGCAACCGCCTCAAAGAAGCGGTTAAGTTTAGTTGTTGCGGACTTAAAACCATAATTATACAGACAAATTATGTATGTATGTATGTAATTTAAGGGTTCAGACAAATTACAGATTTTGCCAATTTATTTTCTGTCATATTTCTATAGTTTTCCAAAAAAATAAGTAAGGGGCATTGAAATTTTGAAAAAGATGCCATAATTGTCATTCAAAGCCATTTAAATGCACCGCCGTCGGTCTGCCATACCAACTTGTGGACTGACAAGAGAGAACACAAAGTCAAACTTAAATCTGCCGCCGTCCTTCCATTTCAAATTCAATCTGATTCAAATTGTCCAATCGCCATCCCTTTTGCTTTCGACTATAAATCTGGCGCGCATATTCAAATATCTTCTGGTTTAAAAGAACTACAATCATTTAAATAACTCCTGTTTTGAGCAGATTCACAATTGAATGGACAATTGGGCGGGAAAAT
>JAHZMY010002326.1:0-11444 GCA_027743915.1 Seira sanloemensis | reverse complement strand
AAATTTAAAAGAATGTACAAGTTCTTATTGGGGTATTGTGAGACAAATGATTGAATGCATTTGAAACGAGTTTTGGACAGGGTTGCTTTTGGAAATCCCTCAGTGGGAAAAACCCAAGCCCAATATTATTTAAAACAGGGTTGGAATTGAGAAATACCGGTAAAAACCATTTTTGACCCCCCAACAAAACCTAGCTGCTAGAAAAACCGTCCAAAACTCCAACTTAAAAAGTGGAAAAAACTCCATGGCTGGGGCATTGTGAGACAAATAATGTAATGCAGTCAACGAACGTTTTTACCACTTTTTCAGACATGTTGGACTCTTTCCCGGGAAACGATATGCTTCCCATATCCCACTGGCAAAAACCAGTGGCTGGGAAAAACTCAACTCTGCTATTTAAAATATTTTTAGTAGCCATTACTTGAATAGTCGTCTGCGTGCCATCTGAATTGCTGCTGGTGTTTGTCTGACCCCCTTGACCTCCAACCTGGCTCTCAATCCCAATCTCGACCTTGGCCCCCCTCTGATGACTCCCGGAGTTGTCCGTGTCACTAAGACAACCGCCAGTTGCTCCCGCACTAGCCCCTTCGGAGCCTGAGGCGTTCGAGCTGGAAAACTCGGAGCAGTTCGATTGCGTCGAGATGGAAGACGTTGGACCCGAGTTGGGGGCGGATTGGACACCGATGGAGGTGGTCGAATCGCCGCTCACGATGCCGGAGATACCCACGGTGGATCCCGGGCCAGTTGCGGTCGCGTCCGACGCCGCGTGACCTTGGGAGCCGACGGCAGAGTTCGAGTTGAGCGTGTTTGAGGCTGTTTCAAAATATGTAAATGAAAATAGTATTAATAGGCTTGGGGAAAATTTGATACTGGTAAATACCGGTAAATCTAAAGGGTGAAGGTACATTTTGGTCAACCTAAACAAAACTTAGCTGCTTGAAGAATTCGAAATCGGGAAAAACTCAGTAGTAGGGGCAGTCTGAGACAAATGACTAAATGCAGTTCGAACATTTTTGGACAATTTTTTAGACAATTATATATATTAGGACATCCCGAATGTGAAAAACCAAACCCTAAAAATGTAATTTTTCAAATTGAATTTAAATAATTACTTGATAAGATAACTTACGGTTATACGGCAATCCGTGGGTGAGTGTAATTGACACCATAATTACAAATACGCAAGTCTTCATAATTAATGATTTTGGAGGAACTTTTTTATTCAAAAGAAAAAAACTCTTAAGAAAATTTCAGAAAAGTCTCCAAATAGTTTATAGTTATATTTTATAGCCAAATAAGTAGTTTCAAATTCCCTCAAACCACAGCTCACCAAACGAGAATGAAATGAAGGAAGAATTTTAATGAAAAAAATTAACCCTTTCCTGCGTCTTTCCTCTGACCTCAAGTCCACAAATGACTAAAGTCTTGTGGCCTTAAACCTTAACAAAAAAGGGTTGTTTGAGTATATATTTAGTATAGTGTGACTTTTCATAAAAATCTATTATGCTAATGAGCATGAGTCATTATACGGCTTTTGCTGTGACCCATTAAAACAAGTCTGGAATTTTCCATTTCCTACTTTAATAAAAAAAGGCTAAAAATAAAACCTCTGCTCTCATTTATCCTAAGTCAACATTAGTCTTTACAAAGCTTTCATTTAATTAATTTAAGAAAAACTGACGATATATGGCTCTAATGAAAAATTTGTTTCACTTTTAATTAATGTAAGTGTTGGAATGTGGGAAAATTTAATAGTATCTGCCATTTTGGGCTCGAACAAAAAAAATTGTTGCTTGAAAAATATTGTCATATGAAGTATGGGATTGGGGTAAAATGAGACAATAACTTAATACATTTAGGAGGGTTTCTTGGACAGAATTTCATTACCATATAAAGAATAGGAACGAACTCGAAAGTTGGGACATTGTGCGACAAGTTACATAATACATTTTTAGAAGAAGTTTAGAACATTTTTTTAACAATTTTAGCCAGATTTTGAACACGTAGCAGTGTTTGGGGGCAATGTGAGATATATGTATATTGTGTAGTGAATTTAGAAGGAGTTTTGGACAATTCAAGCAGTTTTATTATGGAACGATGAATTTCAAAGGAGTTTTCGTTTTAGCTTTGGACATCCCACTGGGAAAAACCATTTTTGACCGGAATTTGTCAGCATTTTGTGTACTATTTCAATATTTAACTAAAAAATAATAATTTCTAACTTTTAATTGTTGGGATGACAATGGAGCCACAATTCCCCGTTGCGTTCAGCCCGATTCCCTGCTGTCCAGCGATATATGTTCCAATCATCCCACTCTGGGGCAATATGAGAAACATAGTTTTAAAATCAAATCATATGTTTAACTCGTTGATGTTGTTTTTTGTAAAAAAAGAGGTTACTTGGCAGTTGGAGACTAGTGAGCCGCCAGTGCTTGTCGAGGTGTTTGAAGGGAGCTCTTGGCTCACCGTTGACGTCCCGTTCCAGGCTGCCCCAGTGCCGCCGTTGTTGACGATTCCTGAGGGGTAGCCGGAGGCGATCATATTTGCTGAGGCGATCGAGCTGGAGTACGCGATTCCCGAAGTGCTTCCGTTCTGGGATACTACCAATGGGAAATTTTATATACTTTATGAAATATTTAATTTAAATTATATGAAATAAGCTCCAAATCAATCAAATAATTGGTTTGGGGCGATTTGAGACAAATATGAGTCGAGTCAAACCTTTGATTGGAAATCCGGAACTGGATTCGTCCAGAATTCTGATTGATTTTCCATGGATATTTTGAAAGATGATGGCGCTGTGCCATGCCAATATCAAATTTAAATATGATGTGAAGGCCGCCATTTGAAATTAATTGGAGTTTTTACAACCCTTAGCTTTGAGCTTTGAGCCAAATAATGAATGAGCTATTTTTTTCAGATTTTTTCCCAAGTCAAACTTTTCTCAGATGATTTGAATAAGTGGCTTTTAATTATGCTGAGCAGTAATTATAGTTATTAGGGTTAATTAGGGTTGGAATTGGAATCGAGGAAAAACTCAAGTTTGGTAAACCGGTAATTACCATTTTATCTGTCCTAATAGCTAGCTGCCCAAAACCCCAATGTAAAAAAATAGAAAAAAGCTGAATGGTTGGGGCATTCTGAGACAAATGATGTAATACATTCGGTGCGCATATTTTAACCAGTTTTTCAGCCTTTTTTTTGGACTTTTTCCCGGAAAAAAACTTTCTTCCATCCCACTTTTGGGACACCCTTTGACTGATAAAATCCCCAACAATAATTTGGGTAATTATGATAATGTTTTTTACCTAAACCTTAAAGGTTTTAATTTACATATGCATTCATATAAATTTTCGATTTTTGAATCGAAATCGGATTTCAAAAATAATAATATGGAATGCAATTTAAATTATTGTGTATATTGAGCTTTAGTTGATTTATTTACGAAATTTAATAAATTAATTGTTCTATCTTCCCTCAAACAAAATAAATATTAGTTCTAAAAAAAGTCAATAATAATAATTATTATTAATTATTAAGAAATTCTCATTCCAACTGGATTCCCACAATGCCCCTGCCCTTCTTCTTCTCGTCTTCAACAGCATGACTGTTGTAACTCTGGCTGGTGTTCGTCCCCAAACCGAAGACGTGGGCCAGGCCGCCACCTTTGGAGAAGAAAAAACGGAATTCCAAATCAATAATTAATTACTAAATTACTAAAATGATTCTCTTAATAAAAAATTTAAATTAGTTGTGCATGTCCAAACTCACTGTCGTGTCCAACATTGTTTCCAGTCAAGCCGACCATCGTGTGCTCCTCAGAGTTGAGTCCGGGGGTTGTGAGCAGCGACTGGTTGGCGTTGATGGCGTTACCCTGGGGGTCAAACGCTGAGTGGCTGAAGGTCATGCTGCCCTGTGGCGCTGCAGAAAAAAATATTGTAATATTTAGTTTTGGGCCTTTATTCAAATTATGTTTGAAGTATGTGTATGTATTTTATTAAGTTGAAATAGTCGGTTTTTTATTAATGTCTTACTTCCGGCGAAGCCTCCAGCAAAGATGTTCATCAGGCCCCCGGCCTCACCGCCGACATTTGATGCTGAGTTGTGGATTTGGCCACTTTGAGCCTCGCCAATCATCCCGACGGAATAGTTCATTTGGACTGGAATTTGAAAGGAGTTTATGCTTATAGTTTGATCAAAAGTTATTTTAAAGACTGGGGTTGGAATCTGGAAAAATCTGAAGTTGGTTAGTGCCGGTAAAATCTTAAGGGACATAAATATCATTTTGGAGTCATACAAAACCTAGCTGCTTGGAAAACTGTCCAAAACGCCATTGCCATATATGGGCAATGGCTGGGAGCATTATGAGACAGATAATGTAATGCATTTAGCGGACGTCTTGCGCAGTTTTGGATTTTTTAGACTTTTTTCTATTCCACTTGGGGAAAACCTGGACTGCGAAAAATCCCAACTTGGAAAAATTACAGAAGGCTAAATACCGGTAAAATCTAATGGTAAATGCCATTTCGTACATGAACAAAACTTGAACGACTTGAAAAACTGTGCAAAAGTCCATTGCCTTATAAGGACTGGACAAAACTAAGGATTGGGGGAATTTGAGACAAAAACACAAAATGCATTTGAAGCAAGTTTAGACCATTTTGGACAGAGTTTTCCGGGATTTTGGACAGGTTTAGTTCTAAACTTTTTTTTTTGCCATGAAGAACATTTCATGTGGTAAATATCCAACCCTATTTTAAAACATATTTAATTTTTTTTCAATTTGAACTTTTTTCCATACTTGGTGGCGCGAACTGCATCGGAAGCCACCCAAACTTGGCGTCACCTTGCCCCTTCTCCCCTTTCTGCTGGGTCGCATGCGTCCCACTCTGCGTGTTCGTCGTATTACACATCGCGTTCCCGTTAGAGTTGGCATTATTGCCAGACCCACTCCCAGTATATCCCTGTTGGCAGTTGGAGGAGCCTGTCGTTTCCGCGTTCAAATTCCCATTTTGGTCGGCGGTCGCGGTCTGCGTCCCTTGCGCCGAGGTCTGACCTCCCTGCCACGCATAGGCCGTGGCCGAACCGGGCTGGCCATTCCCCTCAGCCGTGGAGTTGACGAAGCCTGACCCACTTCCGGTCTGTTGCGAGCTCTCGTTGATTGTCGACGTTGAGCGTTGGCCCACTGGACAGGTTTAGGATAAGTTTTAATTTAATTATATTTATTTTTTAAAAAAATCGAAACCAACTTTTTTTAGCATAAAAATTTTGTGTACCTGATCTCAGGATCCTGGAATGGGGCAGGAGTTGGGGCACCGTCTTCCCCCAAGCGCCATCGTGGAAGATGCAGGCACTGATAAAGACTAGGTTTAGAATTGATCGCTTTCGATAAGCCATTTTTTTAAATTGGTTGAAAATTGGTTTTTTGTGAATCTCTGATTTTTTCCGGTGGATTATCTGCTCTTGCCTCGATGTGTCTTCGAGTGGGAGCTGCTGCGGAGAGAAAGACAAGTTTGAGTTTGGGTGGTTGGTGATCGCATGTCAAACTCACTTTCTAACAGACGTACTTCATTTGTACTTCATGTGTAGATATCATGTCATAGACCTAATTCAGGACCTGAATCTAGGCCATTGGTACTCATCCTCATCATCATCATTATCTTTGGGCTTGACCATAGACATATAGATCCGTTATGCCAATATCTCTCTCACAGCCAGACACGCACATGGTACATGGACAGACCCATCTCAGACCTCAGATCTCAGACTCAAAAGTCCCAAAAAAATCTAAAAATATTTCTTCTGAGGAAGTTGACCAACAGCAGCAGCAGCTGCAGCAGCTTTCGCCGGAAAGAACAAAGACGACCCTTCACAAACTCAAGTTGAAAGGGCTCAAAGAAATCTTTTGAAGAAACTTGTTCAAGATGGAACCACCACCACCACTAACAGCAGCAGGAGCAGCTGAAGACAAAAAAAGTGGACTTGGCACTTGGCATTTTGGCATTTATTAGGTGAAAGGCCAAATGCCCATTACCTATTTAAATCATGTTTTGGATGCCTTTCAAAAAAAATGTCACGTGCTTTGCGACCAACAGCCGAAGTGCCGAAGGAATTTCTCCAAAAGGGACTATTTTCGGCCAACAGGCTGACCTGTGACACTCATCATGACGGGCTGTCATAATCGTCATTCCTACTTATGCTCCCTGGTAACGATCTGTTGCTGCGTGGTCTTCGTCCTCTCGAGGTATCAGGAAGTTCTCTCGGCACCTGCTCCAGCAACAGCAACGACCGATACAGGTTTCAATTTTTTTTAAAAATCTCCCGCTGAGACAAAATATTAAAACCTTTGTGATACAATATGTGTAATAGTGCTATTTTGTGAAATAAACTGTGGGAAACGAGCGGGTGCTTTCAAATTTCAAATTATATTCCCGCTCGAGAAATTTAAAAAAAATATATTCAGTGCTCTCTTGCAAAAACCTATGGAAACTGTAGGAAATTTTAAAAAACAAATCCCGTCCGAGAAATTTTAAAAGATGTTCAGTGCTCTGTTGCATTGCTCGGAGAAGAAAAGGAAGCGCTTTCAAATTTCATAAATTCCCGCTCGAGTAAATTTCAAAATGTGTTCAGTGCTCCCATGCAAAACTCGTAGAAATTGACCGTGTCCTTTCACGTTTCAAAACTTCCCGCTCGAGCAAATTTTAAACCTTATTCAATGCCCTCAAACACAAACAAAATCCGTTGAAAATTAGCAAGTGTTTTCAAATTTCAAACTTCCCGCTCCCGTAAATTTAGAAATTATTCTAATATTTTTTTCAAACCTCATGGGAAATGACCATGTGTCTTTAAATATAAATTTTCAAAATTTCCCTCCAAAACATTCAAAAAAATATTCAGTGCTCTCAAACAACCCCCTTTCAAAATTAGCGAGTCTTTTCAAATTTCAAACTTCCCGCTCCAGCAAATTTGAATCGTATTCTACCAATTTTTTTCCCAAATCTCATAGGAAATGACCATGTGCCTTATATCAAATATCAATTTTCTAAACTTCCCTCCAAAACATTTAAAAAATATTCAGTACTCTCTCTTACATCTTTCACAGCAATTGCAAAGCCTTTCAAATTCCGAAACTTCCCGCCATCACAAATGTATTTGATTATTCATTCAACCCGGCTAATTCCTTATTTTCTCTCTCTATTTTAATATGAACTCCACAGAAAATGAAAGGTCCCCCAGGCAAAACCCAGGCGAGCCCGTCTGGTCCCACGGAGAATCATACGCCGTGGCCTACGCCACCGGTGAAGGCGCCGTCCTCGAGACCGACTCCTGGACGAACGTGGATAACCACGGCGGCCTCCAAGTTACCACCGTCACCTCCGACGGGACCGTCATAGGCTATGAGGTCGCCGGGATGACGAACTGCTCCCAAGAGTCATACGCTTACGCCTCGGGCGCCTGGACCGCCAACGCCTTGGCCTACGGACTCTGCAACTCGACCGTCCTCCTGGACCAGCCGGTGTCCAATCATGGCGTCGGAAAGGAAGAAGTGGAAGTAGACGGAAGTAAAATATCTAATTAACTTTAATTTTTTCTGTAATAACATTTTATTTATTCGTTAAAAATAAAAATTATATATTTTTTTGTGATTTTAGCACATAGCACGTGTCGCAATAAATCATTTCGATGAAATTACATATAATTTTTTTGTTGCATTGTGTTTTTTTCTTTAAGTACGTCAGTTATTTTTTTAAATTAAGTACAGGAATTTCTTTCTCGGAAGCACGCCATTTTCCTTGTCCTCAAGAGTTAATTGAGTTATAATAGCAGTTTGTTTAAGCTCTAAATATTTTTTAAATGCACACGTTTAGATTTGATATATATTTTTCGATGAGTTTTATTTTCCTTTCGATAACATCACAAGCGGCGACTCGCCGACTCAGCGATGTCCTCATTGTCGTCATCCTCCGGCTCAACGACATTGTTCCGAGCGTAGGGCGCTGGAGGCACGTACACGCGATTCACGGGCCCCCCACGCCGGCGCCTCGGAGCTGCAGGCTTCTCGGGAAATCGGAGCCCGTCGAAGTAGTTGAAAACTGGAATTCCCGAGAACAACAAAAAACACACAAGAAAATTATTTTTTAAAAGAGAAGAAATTTTAAAATATCCCATTACCGCATGATGATTATGGACACCGCATAATTTTTTTTTCTTTTTTTTTCATGTAGAAAATGGACACCACCATTTTAAAAAATTGCATCGTCGTGTCCATTTCCGAGAAAATATGAAAAATTGCCGTGTCCAGAATCAACATGTGGTTATCCATTAGGTATGTATGTATGTACATATACCTAAATATTTTGTATATTTTTTAAAATGGTTTATGGCTCATTTGCATAATAATAATTTTTATTATGAAGAACTCTTACCATGTGAGAGGACGTTGAAGAGCACGGCGAAGAAGGCCACGACAAGCGTGATGATGACCTTGACTAGACCAACATAACTAGCCATATTTAACTATTTTTTTACCAAATTTAACGTCAATTTCTTTAGCGACTGACTACAACAAAAAACAAAAGGCAAAATACAGTCATTTATAGCACCAGATTGGGGATTGGTTCGTTAACAAATTCTTATTATGTCATATCACTTTCGTCCAAGTTCGAAAAAAGTTCAATCTTTCCCCTTAAAAGGTCACATAGCTCATTTCCTTTAACTAACAACTAAAAAAGTCTTGTTTTTTTCTTCACGTGAAGCTCATCATGTCAGTTTGGAGGCTGAAGACATGGTGGACCCCATGCGTCTCGGCTGTACTCATTTTTAGCCTTGTTACACATATTACGAATATTCACCTAATTGTTTCAGAGTCGCGATTACATAATAACTAAATATACAATGCTAGCCACCAAAAATTTTCGCAATTTAACCCAAGATTAAAAAGATAACCAAAAGATTTGTTGTAGCGCTTGTAGCGTTAAACCGCTTTGGCCGTCTAAACTAAATGTAAGTAAATTTTAACTACGGATGTTTAACGTTAACAATTCATTTAACATTTGCCCCTTCGTAAATACTGCAGATATTGTGATATTTCCCCCTCTCAATGATTTCTTTTAGCCACATGCGACGTCTATCTTCTAATGTTTTCTAAAAAAATAATGATAATAATAATATAACGAGTCTCGAAAATCAGCCTTGCCATTCTCTCAGAGTCAGAGTCAGAGTCAGAGTCACGGTCTTGAGTCTCAAGTCTGAAGACAGTTATGGTTGTAGTAACATGGTGAGGTGCTTTTCACAATAAGATAGGATGCAGGCATTGAGGCATTGAGGGATCACGCATATCGCATCTTGCAGTGCAGGTGCAGTTTCAGTTTCACATTTCAAGAGAGAGAGAGAGAGAGAATAAGAAAAAAATGGGAGATTGCAGCTAAAAATGAAAGAGAATTATCTTATTTCTTCTTTAGGTATGTGAGAAAAAAAGATAATCTCTGCAGTTCACACACAGGTAGTGTGAATAAAAAGATGTAGTCGCAGAAAAAACCGGGTCTGGCTTTGGTGCAAGATTGACAGTGACAATGGCATCAGGACAATTGAAAAAAATGACATCTTCATGGAATGGAATGGAGCGAGTTTTTTATTATTGCAGATTTTTTTTTGCTTGAGTTTGGGTTTGGGATGGACTGTTTTGGATTGGGGAATGTGAGATATTTAAAAGCAAGAGTTGAGAAGGGATTTTGCAAAAGGAAAAAATTGTTCGTGTTGATTTTTATATTTGCTTATTGTATTTTGAATTAGACGCAATGGAGTTTTCCAATTTTATTGAAATTTCGGGACGTTTCCAATAATTTGTTTTGCAAAAACATGCCCATATTTCCATATTACTGCTGTGAAAAAATCAGGAACGGTACATATGTATATGTACATGAACGATTTATTTTTTTGGGTTCAAAAGAGTGCCCAATGTCCTTCAAAAAGTTAAGTCCAAGCGTTTTTTCTAATTTTGAAAAATATTGGAGCATTTGCATACATTTCCTTTGTTTTCAAAAGGTGGCGCGCATAGCCATTTTCCTTTATCGATTCCATACTATCTTGGTATATTTTCGTATTTCAAAGGTCGCATCTCAAAACAATATCGGGCTATTTTCATATATCGACCATGAATACGGAAAATTGGCTATATGCCCAGAGTGTCGTCTGGAAAGATGGCTATACATGTATATGCTATTTAAATTTGTTTTCCTCATTTATTTATACATAAATAAACTCATCTTCATCCTTTTCATACAGCCATTTTTCCAGACGACATAAAATTCATATAGCCAATTTTTCCAGACGACACTCTGGCCATATAGCCAATTTTCCGTGTTTACGGTCGATATTTTCTTTTTTCTGACGGTTTTTCCCATTCGGGCTTCAAAAGGTTGGTCGGTCATCGGTTCAAATTTTTTCAAGTTCAAATTTTCTTTCTGCTTTTTAAAAAATCGCGCGCATTCCCAATTTATAAAAAAATTGGGGCATTTTCATATTTCTTTTTTATGTTTCGGGTGGGTGCATTTCCATCTTCCTTTCTTTGAAATTATGCTGTTCCTTTCCTTTCTCAGAAGATGACATTTCTTTTCATCTTTAAAAAAAACTTTTTTCTAATCTCTGCAAAAAAAGCCATTTTTATTTTTCCATTTTGAAACAAAATTGTGCGAATTTCACTGAACGCCATAAACATATCCTACATCCCTCTTCAAAGCGTTATTAGTAAAACGAAGATAACCAAAATCACCCCCGCCTTCCCCCCTTTCAGTGCGACGGCGCCATCCCCCAGTCTCATAGTAATCATGCTCGCCATGCTCCTCCTTCACCGTCGTGCTCCAGCTCTTCCAGACCTTCTGGGCGAAGTACAGCTGATACTGGTGATAGAAGGCCTCGAAGAAGATATCCCCCTCAATGTCAGGGTTGTTGGCGGCGTCAACCAGCGTGTCCTCGTCAATCTCGCCCTCGCCCTCGGCAATCCTCATCTTCTCGTAGGTCTCCCTAGGCACAAACACAGGGACCTCGTCGATCGGCCGGAAGTTGCCCGAGAGATACTTCTGGTCGGAGAACTCGCTGTGGACGTAGGAGAACTTCGTCCATTGGTCGAAGGTGATCCAGATGGGCTTCGCGAAGACGTTCCACATCACGTTCGTGAGACATGGGGGGTGCGTCAGGCAGCCCTCGTAGGTGTAGTAGTTGCCGGTTAGGGCCACCTGCAAAAAGTCCTCCAGGGCGAGGAGCGCTCCGGGATATCTTACGCCCCTGTGGAGAAATTGGGACAAGCCAAAGGAAATTGATTGAAGACAGAATTTAAATGAACATGTTTGTAAAATATGAGTTGCTATTTTTGTCTGCTGGATGACGAATATATCAACCGTGAATATGGAAAAATGGCTAACAAAAAATACAGTCATTTTTCTGGC
>JAHZMY010002325.1:0-13030 GCA_027743915.1 Seira sanloemensis | reverse complement strand
TTTTGCCCCAGAGGAGATGTAAACGGGAGCTGGAGTTGCTCCTCCCGGATATATCTCACTCACAGCTGCAAAGTAAAAAGAGATTTTTGTGAAACAGAACAATGACGTCATGAAATGTAACGGAAGCCTGGTCTCTAATTTGTGTTGGTCTTTCGGAAATCGGAGAATCGGAATGTACCTGCCTTTTGTAGACTTTTTGGCACAAAACGTACGTTTTCAAAGTAGCTGGTGCTAATTTTTCATACCTGAATACAATTCATTCCCGCACACGATTGCTTTTGCGTTGGCGAGTTGAAAGGAGTGTTTCAAAGGTAGGGAACGAAGGTTGAAATTGATAAGAGCCGTAATTGCCCCAATCTAAAATTAAAACGAATAAATACTCATTAAACGACTAGAAAAAGTCTGAAACACTAAACTTTAACAGAAAGAACGAGTTGTTTGCAAAAAAAACACAAAAGGGAGTTCTTTGTATGATCTGGGTTTTATGTATGTCAAGAAAGTTAATGATAAAAGCAGGAAAGAGCGAGAAATGAGATGTCTTAACTTGGAGATTCCAAGCCACGTGGTGATATAGCTAGGATGGTTTTCCATGAACAGGGCGACCACTTCTACCATTACAAAATTTATAGCAGCACAATAAATACTCTTTCAGAGCAAAAATTCAAACGGGCTAAACAGCGTTATTGACTTTCTTTTGCTTGTTGTGTGCTAAAAAGTGAAAAGTTACCTCCTTTTCTCACGCCGGCAGAAGAGAAAAAATTTCCAATTTTATTGCTTTCTTCAAAAACCTAGAGAATGTAAAATTTGTATGAAAGTTACTTTCGCATTTTCCCAGACTTTGAGCAGAGCATAAGCGTAAAGTCTATTCAACTCTACAACTTGAATGATAGCTGTAAAATATTATTACATGGTAATCAAAAGCTGCAACGGCAAATTAATTGTCAGAAAAAATAAAAAATGAAACCTCTTTGAAAGTCCATCTCTGATCTTCAAAGTAAATGGCAACTTTCTCCGGATTTTTGAGGGCATACTGGTCAAAAAGTTTCCCAATGGATCCTCCACTCCTTTCAATTTTCCCAAGTCTATACAGGCTTTGCAAATGCTTTGCTGTAAACCTGAATAATACAAGTTGTACCTTTAAATACAAAGGCAGAGACTGACACAAAACTTTCATCGCTCACACAAACACACAGAAATGCATACCTCCGTCTCAATGAGATTTGAAGGGGCAGACTGAGAAGGCAATTCAATATTGCAGATGTAGTTTTTTACTGCCACTTCACGCTTTTGAATTTTTATTTAAGCGGAAGCCCTTTCTTAAATTGCGCGGTTGGTATTTTGAAAATAGTATTTTGCCCATGCTTAGTTATCACAGGCGGTAATTATTTGACTCTACACAAAATGTTACACGACACCAGCAGCATGCAATCGTCAAAATTTTAAAATATGCGAGTCGCTTTAAAAATTAGATGTACACATGCGAGTTCATCCTAATTAAAAATGTAAAATCGATAATACGCTAAGCTAAGGAGCTCTTCTAAAAGGGGATCGGAGGACCGGTTGTTGGTATGAAGCGGGCATTTAACAATTTAATTTACGAATTTAACAATACAAAAACTACGCTTTATTGGCAAAGCTGTCTCATTTTTGCGTAAATACTTATATACTGCGATTATAAAAGCTTTAGTAAAGCTTGCGTAAAGATTATAAAAGCTAAATTTGAAGACGAAGTCGATTCATTCATGACGTATTCCATAAGTTCATGTCAGTCGGTGCAAGGCTGTGGAGTGTTTTACCCTAAAACTTTGAAGTGTGTCAGAGGCTAATGAAAATATTTATTAAAGTAAAACCGCACTGAACCTTAGATCCCTGGGCAGCGCCTTCAGAGTTGACAAGACCATTTCAAGAATATTTTTCCCGTTGTATGTGCTTGTTCTGTGCGTACAGCACACCTTTTGTCACTGTAAAGGTTTCCACGAACGCCACTTCACAAAAAAAACAATTATTTGCTGTAAAATAATGAACGGATGGGGTAAATAAACAAGAGCCACGTTTGACAAAAGACTTTTGTTTTTATTTTTGTGATGGTGCGATTTCATATGAGTTCACGAATGTGTGTGATTGAACAGAAGAGTTTTAATGGCAGATATACCGGTAATGTTGTTTCAGATAAAGTTGTTATGAGACGTGTACAAATGCACACACAAACAAGTGGCCATGCCTGCATCGAGATGGACTAAGATAATGCAATGGAATAGCATGTATCTACATTTTTACGTTCCATGTAGACATTTGAACTCAGGCATTTGGACTTTGGACTTGAAACTAAAATCCTGGATCAGCATCCCATTCTCAAGACGATGTGCCTCTTGTCAGCAGATCCTCAACAAGCTCTCCAGATTAACACTGCTCTAAAATGATTAGGTTGAGAGGCACAAAGGAAGGGAGGTTGCGTAAAGAGCCTACCTAAATTGTGAGCCCATGCGGACAAGAATGGCATATGTACCTAACTATTTGCCATTTTCCTGGATCAATGAGCTTTTTGGTTGGCATAAAATCATGCCCACAAAACAATGAAATATAACGGTATGAAAAACAAATACAAGGCTAATCTCCATTTTTAACAATTATATGTTAATTATAGGCTTCACTTTCACTTCATTCTACCTATTTCCTGCAAAAAGCATCATTACTACTAACAATGTATTTATTTGAAGCTATTGTCGGCCGCATAGCCCATAATAAATGTTGCATTGGGCAAACTTGTTAATCAAACCTCACGTGCTTGTTTTCGCAGACGTTCTCATAAACTGCGAATTATTGCAAACGCACAGGTTTTAAGGTCAGTAAATCTTCTAATGGATGCCAAACCTCGATTCTTTGGACTCTACATTCCGCAGTTTTTTTTTGAAAAGCACGGGGTTCATTTAAAGTTAATTACACTTAAAATAGTTAGCGTTTCTGTCATGCTCATTTTTGGAGATGAGGGGTTACCTACTTTTGGAGAACATTAAACAATCGAGGTTGGTAAGCGACTTTTGGATACCGATGGCTGATAATGGCTAAATTTGCGGTTATTTAGAATTTGGCATGAAGAATCAGAGCCGTCGCTAGTAAAGAGGGTCCAAATCCGTTTGGCCACTTTTGCAAGAATGAAAGTCATTTTGAAGCATATCAAGCACTAATTCTATACTCAACACTTCTTGCATCCAATATCTTTACCGGTCAAATGTGGTAACGTGAATATCGTCTTACCAAATCACTATGGATAATGCATGCCCATGTTTTTTGAAATAATTCGCAATTTTTTTGGTGAAATAAAACATTGTAATTTACTAATCTATGAGGACTTTTATACACGTCACTGCCAGACAAGAGCTATAAGTGATCAACGTAGGCAATTTTTTTTAAGCATTTGTGAAAGAAGCTGTACTTTTTGCAGCATGATATGAAAGGCATCGCGCATCGACTCTTCTCATTGATCAGCAAAAGCCCAAATATCTCTTCCCGTTACGTGATGAGTCAGGTCAAAGAGGAAGGTCAGATTGAGGACGAGTTCAGCATGAATGAAGGCGCCAAACCATCGTCAACCGATAAGCTGGCCAAATCTCCATCCAAGAAGAAGAAAAAGTCTAAGAAAATGGGTAAAAAGAAAGGCGCTTCGAGTGACAAGTTGACTGCGAATACCAAGTCGGATCCACCGCCACCTGAAGAAGAAGCCTCTTCGGTGGACGCGAAGGAGAACAATTGGGTGAAAGAGGTCAGCGACTCTGAACACAGCCAATCTGACGTCGAGGTTGCCCCCACCGTTGAAGCCATGTTTGACGACACTCATCAAAGTAAGGACGAGGAGGACGGTGAGGCAGAAGAGAGCAACGCAGAATCGATTTCTGAAGTGCGTCGGGATGAGTCCGAGTCGACCGAGAGGAAGGGAAAGGATTGTTGCGGTTGCGGGAAGAGAGGAGAAGCCTCTTCGACCACCTTCCAGATCATCGTTTTCGCCGTCCTCTTCCTCGTCTTGGCCGTACTCAATCGCTACATGGCCAAAGGATTGATGTATTTGCTTGCTCCAGACAACTCAGAAGGACAAGCCGGCCCATCCTTGCAGAAGCAGGAGGATGTCAATCGCTTGGATGACGACTTTGATCTGTAACAACACTACCGTGACCCCGACCCCCGCCAAAACGAAATGATTGTACTCGTGCTGAAGAAAATTTAAAGATTTTAAACCATGTTTCGAAGACAAATGAGAGAATAAATGTTTTAAAACTTAATAAAATGGATGATAAAAAGATAACTTTGAAGAAACGATATTTCATTCATGTCTCATTCAACCTTATGCTCTGTATCTACTAAACTGGTTTTCCGTAAAATTCTTTAAAGATGGCCGGTCGGAATTCGAAATATTCATTCGGAGCTATTTTTACATTAAGGGTCTGCAAAAAGCGCAAACCCGGTTACATTAATAGGATTTACGCTACCATGTTTCAGTTTGCGTGTTTGAAACTGAAGATGGTTTAGGGAAGAAATTTTTGTGGATTAAATGTAAATGTTGAATTGGTATTAAAGCCGTACTCTATTTCACAGTATGTACATTAAAAACCTTGAACTTGTAAACCCTCCGAACGCACTTTTGTGCCTGATTGATTACTCCTATCGTTTAATAAATCTCTTATGCTAAGACCCGTCGGCGTGTAGATTTCTGCTACCACATTTCCAAACATCGACTTACTTACATATATTATACTTACAATACTACTTACAATACTATACTTACTTACTATACTATACTTACTTAATATTGTTAGATGTATGGTAATGAGTAATGGCACTACTAAGAAATGCTTGCATGTCAACTTCTTTTTGTTTGGATATCATTTTGTTTATGTATACTATGTATATGTACATGCGCATAATTGTTCGTGATCGTAATGAGATAATACTTGGGACGACAGCCACAGACAGGCAGATGAAGTGGAACATCGCTTCCATCACACAATATTCATCACCCAATATACAATACAGCTCCATGTACTCAAACAACCTTTAAAACATTAATTACATGGAATTAGCTGATAACAAAGTGGAGCATTAGTGACTAGATTGAGCTGAATAAATAGTGATCTTAAGTGACTACCGCATTTGTTTCGTACCATTTCTGAAAGATGGTAAATGATGAGTAGACATGAAATATTCATGTAAAATTGCCTTTGTTCCTCAAAATCTCTTGAATGAAGATTTCGGATCTAATGTTGTTTTTTTTTTGCATTTTCTCGTTTTATAAAAGAAATGTGATTGTCATTGCTATAGGTTTAACGGTTACCACCAACTTGAATGCTTACCCTTTTCCGTGCCTAAAACTTTATCATCGAAATTCGATTAGATTCTCGAATTGGCATACTTTCTATTCTTAATTGCATTTAAGTTTATCAAAAATAGGATGTAATCCAGGCGAGCAATGTAATTTTCAAATTAATGTGAAATGTTTCGAAGTAAGTAAAATATTTCTGATTGTGTAAAGTAATAACAGTAATTATTATCTGACTCTGACCCACAGTACAGTCTCGTGGATAAGACGTAATAAGATTTGTATTAAAACTTTGATCATGCAGACATCCGGGCAAGTAATCACCACGCATAATTAAGTACATTTTCTTGATTAATACTTTGTTACAATAGTTCATATCCAGTCTCATTATCCCAAAAAACAGGAAAAAATTGTTTTTGAAGCAACAACATCGAGAAAAAAGGTTTTTCATGCAAAAAATACTGACACGCTGCGTTGTGCAATCTGGATTTCTCAGACAAAGAGTTTATGGCATAACTCATTAGTTTGCACTTCAACATTACCACAATTAAACTTTGTAATAATGACTGGGTACAAATCTGGACCACCTTCTTACGATACGGCGAACAACGTCAGCTCACTTCAGTTGTAGCAACCTTAAACATAAATAAGAGATAGAATTAGTAAATGAAAAATGTTTCCTTTGGTGAAGCTTAGGAAGCGATTGAAGCGATTTTCAAACAGATTCAGTTGATTCTGGGTAGCTTAAATGGAAACGAATTATTAGCCTATTTTTGAGGAACGATAAAGCAATTTCAGTTGACATTTTCACGACATCATCCTAAAGTTAACCAACGCAATCTTTGCTTGTCCCAAAAAATATGAAAAACTTTTATAATAAATGCAGTCAAACTTTTATTCACAAAATGAATTGCATGTTTTGAGCAAGACGATGTTTCTTCAACTCCTACTGCACATTTTTTCTTCAATCAATGTACAAACTACAATTCCACATAAAAGTCTTACGAAAAAAGCATAATTTAGTATTTACACATGGCATTCCTAACACGTACAAATATGTATGTACAGCATTGTTTCTCGCCCCAGAGTCTGTTATCCCCTCTGGAAACCATTTATCCAGTTCAGCTTGAATGCTGCTGGCAATCCTTCTAATTTGATTCAGCTTCTTAACGTTCCACACGCGGACAATCGCAGGTGAAGCGAATGAGCCAAGTTATCGAATCACACGCTCTTGTCTCCTCGCATGATTCCTAAATAAGTCATTTTTTATTCTCAGTGTGTGAGAACAGGTTATTTTCCAATGATGGCTGCGACTTGACTCCATGCCCCTTTTGTATTAAACTTGTGGGGATTTCCCAGTCTCTGTTTGGTGCAAAAAACTGGTGTTGAATTGATAACGATGATGAAGAATTGAGACAAACGAGGCAGACTTGGGACCCCGGCTACACATGGTTTTCCACTGCTTTTTTGAGTGATTGAATTTGCTCGAAATAATTGAGGCTGTCAAAAACGTGCGTTATATATCTATTATCTACCTATATCCATTATGATAAAATAGCGATTTATAAATACGTACATAAGTTTCCCATATTGACCGCTAATTTTTGTTTTGTAATCTATACAAAAATTATCATAAATTGAGCGCCTTGTTTGTCATTTTGACATAGTTTCAACGTAAGTGCCGGGAAACGTAGGCACGTTAAAACGTTCTTCATTTGACCTAATAATTGACCATCTCAAGCAATTTAAGCAAAAAAGCAGGCTTAAGCGATCTGCTAATGTAGCTGAAGGATTCAAGAATGATGAAGAATCATCCAAAAATATTGGAACAGATTACGCAAATTCTTTGGATTGTCTATCTCAGCTTTGAGGAAAAGTTGACGACACCGTGGCCTGAAACATGCAGCTAGAACAATAATACAACACAATAAGCCTTTATTATCTCACCATAATACAAATTAATTTTCACATCTGAATGAGGTAATTTTTTCCCAAATTATGACCGACTCTGCCTTCTCCTGATTGTTATGCAACGCCAAAACTATCCTGCCTGACCGTCTTCAATGCCATCCAAAGACCAAGTCATTACACCACTTCTAGACTAATAGACGGACTCAAATAATTCTCGGTCAAGCTTATTTTGCATGCGCATACGTGACTAAAAAGTTTTTTCTCTCACTTTCCTTTATCATCCTGAACCGTTTATCACAAGTTTGAGCCACAATCCAGCGGAGTCGACTTTAAGAAATTAATTTCGCATTGCTGAGGTTGCCTCTCAGTCAGACTTTTGTTCGACGTCTTCTTCGCTGACCACCTTTGGTGGACAAGGCTTGACTCGAGCCAACTGAACAATGAAGCTTGGCAAGAGCCGTAAGACGAAGTGGAGAAAAAAAACCTTTCGAAAAAAGTTGCTGAACAACGATTTACATTGTGTCACCTCTTTTTCGATCCATCCATTTTTATCTTTACGAAGCGCACGTAGAAGACCAGCATATGAGATTTGGCAGACAAATGACTGAATTAACTGCAAAAGCTCGTGGTAAGTCCTAAAGCGCAAGATATATATGGCAGAAATTGTTTTTCGTACACATTGTCGAACCAATTGTGCTGTTCTATTAGCATTTGCACAAAAAGCATTTCTCATTAACATAAATTGCAGAACTCACAGTATTTATGCGTAGAAAAGTAAGGGAAGGTACCGTAAATACTCGAAAGATTAAAGGGTTACTAATTTGCCCCTGCTTTAAAAATGTAGCTATAGTTGTAAAAACCAAACCACTAATTTCGAATTCCGCCCGGGTCATATTTAATGGATTTACGATATGTGATTATATCTTACAAGTGCCATATATGTCAGAATACAGCAAACACGCCTAAATTAATTAGGAAAAATAAAAACCAAGAATTTCCTTATTCTTTTTCTGACTGTTGCACACAAAGTGTAGCAAAGCCAATAATTTCCATGATAAAAATTCTGGATTTGGAGGTTACATAAACTCTTGCTACCTTCATTTTTGCTTCTTGCCCAACTTTTCCACGAAAGGTTTGATTTTGGTGTGCATGGGGATGCTCAAGAACTCAGTGCAATAAAATTGTCAATATTTGGATTAGTACAAAGTACAATATAGTACACCATGATTACTACATTTCAGGTGGTTTTGTCAAGCGTGCACCCGACCTACCCCACGTGGTTCCAGTAGTGTGGTGCAGAGAATCATATCATGAAAAGTGTCTAGATCAATTTAGCAAGCGAAAAGTTAGCATTGCTAAAAAAATAGAGCAACAATAAGTCAATATTATGATCTTGATCCTCGTAGTCTTTTTATCATCGAAAAATATAAAACAGTAAAAATGCAATTATTATTAATGGCAATATCAGTTTGAGGAAAGTACATTATGTACATATTTACACCATTAAAGTTTCGTTAGTGCACATCTGTATAGTTATAGCACTTTAAAGGTCATACAAGAAAAAAATGTCTTTTAATTGATTGTATCAGCATTTGAGTAATCTTCAGAATTCGAAGATTTGCAGCAAGTCAAAAAATGAAAACCAGTTTTCCAAGCGAACACATTTTTCTTCCAGCGAAGTTTCAGAGTTTTGTCACAAGGACGTATTATCATAAAATCGGAGAAATGGTAAATGTTGAACTGGACTAACCACGCCTACTCATTATTTCCATTAGTGAAAAAGATTTGTTATCATAAGGCTGCTGCTTTAAAATCTATATATTTAATGTAAGTTTTATAAGTGTTTCTTAATTTCAGGCGAATGCCGCATCAAAGTCTATGATGCTTCAAAGCGGCATTAAAATAATTATGTAATTCCATCTCATTTATTCTCATAATTAACTGAGAGTAAAGAAGCAAATTTCAAATTCCGATTGGGTCTTTTTTACATGATTTGTAATACCCGTGTATAAATAGTGAATGTCAGATGTAAACTGGAATATTACACATGTAGCAGTACATGTACATAATTTTTGCATTTTCTTTTCAAAAATGTTTTCTCAACCATCACCGCCGATACAACCTCCACGCTGGGCGGGGCTGCGAATCTCACGAGAAAAGTGTTATTAAATTATTATGGCTCAATTAAAAGTAGATGTGCTTGAGAATTTCTTATGGCTTGACCTCATCTAATTTTATTTTATTATGATGATAAGTGCGGAAAGATGGACCAAAACTTTCGCTGTCCAGCCGTGACAGCAACCTACTTAAGACATTCTGTCACTGCCACTTTTTCGAGTTATGCAAAAGGTAATTAGTTTAGACACAGATACACGTGCCCGTACATAGGTAGTAAGTATAAAAAAGAAAAGGTACAATTCTTTCATTTCCAATGCAATTTACGTAGGTACATAAAAGTAAGACGCATAAAGGAACAACTTTTGGGCTAAGAAAAATGGTAATACACTGAGCATCAGTACAAATGTAATTTCTAATATCTAGAGATCACCGCCGTTTCAATGTGATTTTGGTACAAAAAATGTTTTCCAACCTGTTTTCCAACCCAATCATTCAAGCAAAAAAAAACTTTCAAATTCATAATTTGACTATGAAATCATTGAATTTCGATTGCAAATTGTATTGTAAATGAATTATCGGTTCAGTCCATCCAGCTCTAAATTGCCCTGAAACACGCAAAATATGCTCCTGTTGACGTGACGTCACAAGCTGGAAATGACCGCATAAATACATAAAATGTAGATACTCATAATGAATACCCTGTTAATCAAAGCATTTACTGTTGAGCTGTTCCTGCAGATGATTAATGTAGTGGTTAGGTAGCAATTTGGCTGATTAATATGAAAAGTGTTTCGTGGGGTATGCTAAGGGATGAAACATCGGTAATGTTGACATGCTTTCTGTTCATAAAGGCAAGCGGCACTTGTCTGATGATGACGTATGCAGACAGGTAATGTATGTAGGTATGTATGGAGTATGTAGCATGTTTTACTGATTCACAATTCAAGCCATCAGAACTTAGTAATTATATGTGCTTAGGTACATACGTTTAGTGGCATACAAGATGCATGCTGTCATTTTCACGGTTCATTACGAGTTTAAGTCTCGACTTCAATAGATCTGCCTCATTCAAAGCCGACATAATTAAACTTTAAGGTCATTCTGCTGACATGCAGACAAAGCTGAATTTCCACATGCTTTACCATCAAAAGATATTTTTTAAAAACGTAACTGATTGAGTACATACATGTGCATATAATTATGACACAAGAACCCAAACACAGGTAAAAAAGATTGAATGAGAGCTGGTGTGAGAGACTGAGACAATTTCAGGTGTTTCATTGTTCATTGTCTCTGAAAATTGGTCTACTCTGAATTAAGAATATTGACGACCTCTTTCGAGATGGAATATCCCAGAAAAATACTTTGTAACTGCGTGTAATGTGGATCATTGAGCATGTTTTTCGGAGCTTTGACGCAATTATTATAAAAAAAGGAACGCCTGCCACACAAACTGGCTTAGCCCTGTTTTTTGTCCTTCTTTAAAATTCTCAGGCCGTATGAGGCTTGAAATGCTCCAGGTTCAAAACCCATTAAAAACTCATCAAATGTTACAAAAAGTGTCATTTCCTCTATTCCAGAGAGAAGCAAATTTAGCTTAAAGTCGTGACATAAAAACAGCAAATGCTCACATCGCGGAAATACCTATGATGAAGGTTAAGTGAGCAGGACTTAATCGTAATTCTGTTATGCATGGGTACATCGGGAATCCCGGTGAATCCTATGATAATGTTAATGCTGATTCCCAGGAACCTTTAAAGATTTCAAGGGAAGAAGACAGGTTCTTTTTCCAAACTTGTAATTTCATAAATCCCAGATTGACGGAGAGACCTCATTCCGAGTTTGTGCGTACACAAACAAATGCACAAATATGACTGACAGCGTTGAATCAGAAAGCACGATTTTTTGTAAACATTACGTCCTAACAATAAAAAAGTGCAATTTGGAGGAGCTAGTCTAAACCCCTTGCGTCAAATACTCATCTGATAAACCTGTTGTCTTGCGGCATGGACAGGTACTGTGTGATGATCCTCATCCTGTTCAAATATATTCCTTCTTTTTTGCCTTTCCAAAAGCTCATTTTGCTGTGTAGGGTTGACGCACTATAGCTGTTGTAGTCTTCACGTGTTTACCAGCAGCTACTCAAATCGCTATCGGAAATGCGAAAGACATGTCGAAGCTATACAATTCTCACCGAAAGATAATTTGCAAATGGACAACTAAAAGCTATAAGATGGGATTTTCGAATTCTTTTAGCTTCAAAACTTTGGAACAAGATACTTTAATTATTCCAAAATAAGTTCCTAACACATAATTTTTCATCGTATTTTTTCATGAGGTTAATTCCTAATACATTAGAACAATTCAAACAAAATTTAAATGCGTAGAGAAATAGAAAAGTGAAAAGCAGCATTAATGCTGACTTCAACGTTTTATAGGTATAAATAATATATCTTTTTATTAATGAAATCAAATTTAAAATTGGCAATCCTTAATTGTCTAGAATCCATATTTCCACTAATAATCTTGGCCAGGCGAGTGCCTTATTCAGTCAAGTATTGATGGAATGGAGCCTGCAGATAAGCAGAGAGGCATGCACCGTCCTGACCAGACCACATATTTTATTGACTAACGCAACAAGTTTTTTCCTCTCTTCATTGCGTTGCCTCCTCTCATTTACGTCTCCTTTCTTCAGAACTGCGAACTTACCTACGACTTCACCTCACACACATGCTCACCAACCAGCTCAGCCTCATTACGTCTCGAAACAACTTTACGGTAAGTTTTTCTATTCATTAACAAAATGCCGGCAAAGCTGGTATGCTCCAACAATGCATTCGAGATGGGAATACCAGAAGACGGCAAGGTGAAGTGAGACAAGAGTCTTAAGAGTTAAACGAGGTATTGCCTACAAAGTGTAATATCATGATAATATAATGATGATAGTGGTGGTGGCTATGACTCCTCTCCATAATCTCCATAGCCTCTCTGTACTTAATAATGATGAAAGAGTGGATCAGATATTCATATCATCGTCAGCTACTCTTCAACTTAAGTACAATTAGAATTATCTTCATTATACAAACTCGCCTGTGCATATACATATAGATTCGTGTTCCATGAACCAAGACTTGTGTGCCTCTGTCAAATGTACAAAGACTTGGGCTTTTTTCATGTGGCTTTCTTTCTATTAATCATGCCATGAAAAATGAGTAACTTGTTACAAATTGTAAATTGTTGAGCAAGGGTTGAAAACTAAATAAAAACGGTATGACGATATCCATGTTAAAAAGTAGTTAATGTGCTTTTGGGCGAAAACACGAGTGAGTATATATGGGAGATGAGGCATATCAAAATCAATTCAGTTTACCACTTGTCCATCTCTCTGTCCAGTGGTCTCTGGACGATCAGGGTAATTTCAAATGAACATTCACATCTTTCGTCCTTGTCTTCATGACTTCGATTTGTGGATTCCGTGAGGTTATCACAGTTACTTTGATGGGGCATATTGAGCCAGTGTGAATTACATTTTTATACAAAATTTAGTCATTGTCCGTGATTTCTTTTTTTTAACATTTTATCCGTAGTTTTAATTGCTGCTTCGGAAGGTCATTTCAATTTACCTACAGATTGCTGAATGTTAGCAAGAGTTTGAGAAAGTGCTAAAAGATAAATACTTTAGAAGTGTCTTTT
>JAHZMY010002324.1:0-12220 GCA_027743915.1 Seira sanloemensis | reverse complement strand
GAGGTCCAGCACTGCGGCGTCGCCGGAACGGACCACGACAGTCTTTTCCTCTTGAGTCTCAAATGGCGTCATGTCTGGGAAAATAAGGCATTTTTCGTTAGTTTAAAAATTTACATATTTTTAACAAGGAAAGGTACTTTTCAGGAAAAATTCTTAGATCTGGAAATATGAATAGGATTATTCTGCGTGCTTAAGATAACTGATATTAGCTTCAAAAAGTTGCCAAATGTCAAGTTGCAAAAATATACGCCGTTTTGTTTTGAATCATCATGGAGCATGGTTTAAATGCCGACTAAGTGAATATAATTATGCGTCGATATTAAAACTTGGAAGTTCGAGAACATTAAAATCTGCTGTTAAAAACAAACTGCTTCAAACTTTGTTTAAAATTTAATTCCCCCAAAATTTGTAGCTTCACTGATTTGACGCATCATCACATGAAATTGTGCGCATTTAAGTTAGTGTTGGAGTTTTTTGTAGCCAAAGGTTTTTCCCGGGAAATGTCCAAAACTATCCAAAACGTACACTGTATGCATTGTACCATTTGTCTCACAATGCCGCCAGCCATTGAGTTTTTCCCACTTTTTACATTGTGTATATGGCACAGAAGTTTTAGACAGTTTTAGGCAGCTAGGTTTTGAAGGTCCAAAATGGTAAATACCGGTATTTACCGGCAAATACCAATTTTAGTTTTTCCCCGATTCCAACACTAAAAGTTACGTTTGAGGATGACTCAAGATAAAATAACATTTTGACATGACTGGTATCACATTCTGCATCTTTCTAAAAGGCCTGCATGGCCCTGTCCATGTTTCCACATCTTTAAAAAACCTCTGAAAAGTACCTTTCCTTGTAAAAGTTCAAAGCGACTCTTTTATATTCTGAGTGACTTACAGGCGACGGAAACGCGTATCTTCTCGGAGTAAATGGCGCCGGCGTCGTTCCTCGCAATGCATTCTGGAATATAATTATTAATACATAAATATTGTATATAGAACTGACATTGTATTTCTATTTGACATTTGACGGGATGGGAAAGGTGCATCTGTATGAAATGGAAAAATTGTGAATCCACAAATGTTCTTACGGTAGTCGCCAGAATCGGACTTTTTGGCAAACTGGATTTTGTAAAAATGGTCCGCACTGAAGTCGCCCAGGAACTCGCCGTCCTTCACCCAGCGGTACTCGGGCTGAGGAATTCCTGCGAGACAATTTCGTCCTATACACTTAAGCTTATGTACAAATAACATTGAGTATTTCCAATTTATTTTAAACAAAATAATACATCCAAGAATGTCGTTTTTGTGAATCGTAATCGTAATCAGTAATCGTGATATGATTGCTCGTGTTCAGATTCAGATTTTTTTTTCCCACGATGTTTGTGCGATAAAAAAAGCCATAAACTCCAAAGAATTTTTGGGAGTTCCTGTGAGAACTTGGGCAAATAAAAACGGCGTTATCTCGTTAACAAATTTGAAAATTGTTTGTTTTTCTTTGGGTTCTTGGGAAGAAATTGCTACCATTTTAAGCCTACCTCGTACTGTCTATACTTTATAGTGCATGCTATCAGGAAAGAAAAAAAATGTTCCTAATTTTAATCCTAATTCATCTTTCTCAATTTTCATTTCTCCGAGTGCAAAAATTGCATTTAGTCCGAGTGGAGCCATTTCCCAATTTGTTTTAAAATTTAAAATTTAAAGAGACTTTAACGAGTAAAAAATTGTATATCTATATTTTAAGCTAATAGTATACTGGCATGTAAATACAGGGTGTTTCAAAGGTCTTGCACTATTATTTTGTAACCAAGGATTTTGAATCTCAGTTATCAAAGGTTTATGTACGATGTATTTAAATGGTAGAGCGAAACCTTTGAAATACCCTATATATATACCTTATGTGTAAGCTCGAAAAAAGCAGAATTATTTTACTAGCCATTGCTTCTTCTACATATTCTCTCATTTAAATCATTGTAAATTGCAAGTCATTTCCAGCTCCTTTCAACAAGTCTAATTACGAAAAAGGGGGAGGATGCAGGTGTTCCTGTTCCTCTCCTCGACAATTACAATCACACACAAAAAAAGGAAAGAAAATGCGAAATAAAAAATTACTCCAATTTTTTTCTGCAGTCGCTTAGTTTAAAGTCTTGAAGGTCTTGAGCCTCATCAAAAATCCGGTTTTAAATATCCTCAGTCCAAAAATATGTGTACAAGAATATCAAACCACAAAAGTCAAAGTTCCTGAAGCAGGTAATAGCAAAATAATAATACCACATGAAAAAATATTAGAATTTTTCCCCCAAATCTCAAATCTGTGCTATTTCCTTGCATCTGTCTTTTTTTGCTCAAAATTTTCATCCAATCGTCATACACATTCATATAAATATTTTCGCACATATTTCATGTGCAGGTACCTGACACGCACCTAAAGAATTTAAAGTCACACAAGTGAGTATTCCAGAGAATCGCAATAAATTGAAATTGCATGATTTATCATTTCTGGTAAGTTTAGAGCCCAAAAAACCTTTGTTTGTGGCTCTTGCGTTTTTATACTTTCTTATTCTGTCTGGGTATTCCTGCAACCTAAACTAATGTATAGAGTGTTTCAAAGTTTCGCTCTACCATTTTAGTACACCTAAAATTGACGAGAAAACTAGGCTTTTTCAATTACTTTCCGTATTTAAAATTTACTTCTTGATGTACACTACGGTTCTACAAAATTTTGACAGTTCATTTCATGCCTTGTTATAGGAAAATATCTATAGTGACATTAGAATAACAGGAAAAATGTGAAATAAGTTATGCAGAACGTGTCTGTAAATCTAATAGATAGAAAATGATAGAGCGAAATCTTTGAAACACCCTATATGTAAATATTTTTATGTACGTCTAATCCCATTATGCTTTAAAATGCCCATCATCATATCATCAAAAAGCAAGGTATAATCTTGTCAAACAGAAACGTGGAGGATATCATTGAGCTTGAAGTAAATCCTCAGAAATAGACTTTTAAGTACATATATCCTATTTCCCTTCCAGCTTCCAGCTTCCAGCCGGAGGCAACAGGCAACAAGTTGCAGTTGCATAGTGGCAGTGGCAGCTACCTGAAAACTGAAGGACAAAAAAATCTTTGTTTTTTTCACAGGTAAACCCCTGCAACTTGAAAGTTGGATCATCCAACTATTGGATGTGAGTTTGTGAGTATATCCACGCGAAAGTGAGTAAGACTACAAGATTTATTTAAAGACTGGGCCATTATCACAGAGCTCGTCTCACTTTTTCCAACTCGACCGAAATCATCCTGAATCATGGACAAAAGATCATCATCATCATCATTATCATCATGGAGAGGCACAGCAGAAGAGACCTATCTCTTTTTACGAGAGGAAGATGATATTTACAAGTTGGGATAAACTTAACCCTTTTTTCTCATTGTCTTACGTAACAATGTACAAAATGTGTTGTAGGTACCTGAAGTAAACGCTCCATTTATCTCAATCGTCCATCTCAACATGTACTGTTGTACTTGAGGAAAAATAACATATCGGCCATGAATACGGAAGAATGGCTATATGCTTAGAGTGTCGTCTGGAACAGAGGCTTTATAAATTTTATGTCGTCTGGAAAAATGGCTATAGGCTTAGAGCGTCGTCCAGAAAAATGGCTACGTGAATTTTATGACGTCTGGAAAAATGGATATTGGCTCAAAGTGTCGTCTGGAAAAATGGCTACGTGAATTTTATGTCGTCTGGAAAAATGGCTGTATGTATGTATGCTGTGTGTTTTAAATACCATATAGCCATTTTTGCAGACGACATAAAATTCATATAGCCATTTTTCCAGATGTATGTGAAGATATATGTATTTTCCAAGGTCGATATATGTGCATTTATTGTGCCTGTGCTCATTTCACTTTTCTATTCTCTTCGTCCACTTTTTCTGGATATAAAAAATGGAAGGAAAAGTGAGAAAAACTCAAGCTGTCCAGCATCCAGGATTTTTTTTGTGAAGAAAAAAATATTTTTTGAGCATTTCCTCCGTAAGTTTTACTTGCAGAGGTTTTTTTTCTACTTTTTCCTCAAACTTATGTATGGTGCTCGTTGAATTCAATAAAAAATATATGCCATATATGTATATGTTTTTGTCCAGACATGTTCACATGCACATGTTTTCCGATGTTGTTCTTTTTATTTCTTTTGCTTGTTTTAAAACTTTTTTTGGCCATTTTATTGAAAGGTAAGAAGAAAATAGTGGAAATGCGCGTTACTTATATGTATATGCTATCCTGCTCAAAAACTACAAATGTATGTACGTGGTCAAGCTCAACCCAATAATTAAAGTGTTTTTCGTAAGCTTTTGGTCACTCAATTTAATTTATCTTGCAGAGAAAGTACAAACCTAGTCCTTAACTCAAACTGTCAAACTAAGGGAGTTTTGTTGCTGTTCCTCTGCTACTGTTCTTTTTAGCAACATGCAACTTTCAATATTTAATGGTTTAAATAAACTATCAGATTTTAATGGATGCTTTTGGCTTTGTACTTCTTTCCATAAGAGATTTTCTTCCCTCGAACTTTCAATGTCCTAATGATCAAAGAGTCCTTTTACCTTTTCCAATCTATAATTCATGGCCCGTGTGTGTCTGTGAACTTGACAAACTTGGCGAAAAAACAAACTATGTAATGTGTCTAATGCGTATCGATACACAAGATACAATAACTATGTTGGGGACGATCCATAAAGTACGTAACGCAAAAAACCTCCCCTCCCCATGCCACACCCATATACATTGTAGGAGATAGGGTATCCTTACAATATGTAATGTGACAAATTTTGAAGCCCCCTCCCCCTCACGGTGCGTTACGTACTTTATGGATGGTCCCTTGGTTGTTAGAAAATAGTGATAGCCATGTTTATTGCATCGTGTCCCCGTCCCCTTCTTGTCCAGCTCGTCCCTTTTCTTGTCTCCTTTTTTTAGCGTTTTTACAACTTGAAAGTGTGCACACAAGTAGTGTTGGAATCGGGGAAAAACTAAAATTGGTATTTACCATTTTGGACGTCCAAAACCTAGCTGCCCAAAACTGTCCAATACTCCAATACATTGACAATGTAAAAAGTGGGAAAAACTGAATGGCTGGGGGCATTGTGAGACAAATATTATAATGCATACAGTGTACGTTTTGGGCAGTTTTAGGCAGTCTTGGCCATTTCCCGGTAAAAATGTGGCTGGAAAAACTCGAACGCTACTACACACAAGCTTATGAAATAGCGTTGGGATTTTTCCAGGAAAGAATTCAAAATATCAGAAAAACTGCGCAAATCGTCCCCTGGATGCATTAAATTATTTGTCTCACAATGCCCCCGGCCATTGAGTTTTTCTCACTTTTACTTGTATGTATATATGGTATTAAAGTTTTGGACAGGTTTTTAGTCCAAAATGGTATTTACCTTTGTATTTCACCAGTATTTACCAATTTTCGTTTTCCCCGACTGCAACCTCATTTTGAAACTCGCAAACGTAGACTCGGACTGACTTGAACCTTTTTCCTTAGCATAAATTGTGACGTTAGCTCATGTGTTCTAAACACTTTTCACGGTTACACGGTTAGCGATCACACGATCACTGGGAGAACATGAAAGAGACGATTGTAACGCAATAAAAAATGGGCAAAAGACCTTTTCCCCTATAGTATCCCCCATTCAACCTACATTGGTCTTTTTTTTTTGCTGAAAAAATGACTTCACGAAAAATTTCATGAATAAAAACGGATGTTGTGCTGTGTGCTGTAAGTGAACCACCCCTCTTCTTTGCTTATAACTTCTTTCAAGGTTTTTTTTTCGAACCTCATCAAAAATTGAGGATGCAGGAAAACTTATGGCTTCATGGCCTTTTTCAAAACTTTTACTTTTTCCCATTCAATAAATAAAGGAATAAAAGATGGGTGGAGTCAATACATCATTTCATAGAGAAAAAACGATAAGAAAACGCTTCTTTTTTCACTTAAAAAGTTAAAAAGAATGTACATGTACGTATATAATCCGTCTCGGTTTTAATGGATATCTTCTGTGCTCTGTGTGCATTGTAAATTGTAAATTGCAAAACTTTTAGGAATTCTCAAATTCTGAAAGAAAACTGTTTTTTCAGTAAATTCTCCAGGAAAAAGATGTATCTTTGCGTAAAAGATTCGTTTTAGGAGGAAAATACGAAAAAATATACGAGACTGTTGCATTTTCTCTCCCTGCGGCCCCTGGGGACATCCAATAAAGATGGATGACTGATCTAAGGAAAAAGGTGAAATGGAAAAAAATGGAATAAACCTTTGCTGTATAACCTCGACTGATATGCTGGAGAAGAGAAACCAACAAGGTTTTGTTTTCAAAACAAAGATATGCATTATTCACTTTATTTTTTCATATAACCTTTGAGCATCGATGCATTTAAAGATTGAAACATTGAAACATTGAACCTTTTGGTAATGGCTCAAATTCAAAAAAAAACTTTAAAAGTTTCTCCTTCGTCTCTTTGATAAACTTTTTTCTCGTCTTGGTGATGGTGAAGGTAAAAATACATAGGTAAATGTTCGATCATTACTAATGAGACAAGTCAATATAAATAGTTGATGTTGATGTTGATATTGAAGAGAGGGCTGGAAAAATTAAGGGATGGAGAAATGATCTCTGCTGCAACACTGCAACTTCAAAGTCTTAGACAATTTTTTTGTGCTGGAGTGGAACAAACGAGATGATGCGATGAGATGCAAAGAACAGAAAAAACAAAGAAAAAAACTGTGGATATGATTATTAAGCACGATGGGCGATGGGCCCTTCTTCATTTCTTCGTCTTCCTTCCATCCCTGAGAAATCTCTGGAAATGGGACTTGCCCTGCTGCCCATTACTTTCTTGTGTGTGTGAGAAATTTCGCCCCAGGGCATATGTATTTAGACTTAGACACTGAGGCTAAATCGCGTGTGCCTGTGTGCATTTTGAGATTCAACAGATGAGATGAGAAAAAGAGGACTTGGGGATCGTTCATAAATTATGTTACGCTTAGAGCCGACTTTTTTTAAATCCATTTCAAACATCATATCATGTGCCCTTATGCATTTTAGGCTAGGATATTGTTACCAAGTGTTAAGGACCTTATCATGATAAGGTCTGCAGACCTGCCTTAGTTTTTTGACTTGGTTTATGGACGATCCCTGAAGTCTGTGATGTGATGAAGGACGAAAGTTAGAGGAAGGGTTTTGACGAAGGGAGAAATATTAATGGAAGAAAAACGAAAGGATTTTTATTTTAAATTTTTTGGCATTGGCCATAATAATGTGGAGTGTTTAGTGCCTCCATCTTATATCTTATCTTCTGAGATGGTCTCCGGTCTCCAGTCTCCAGAAAGTCTGGACACATTAGCATCTGAGGCTGAGGTTTAGTAGGTTTTTCTGTTGGCTATTTTTAGACATTTTACGCACTTGATAATCCCCATGATATTTTTGTGCTTCCGTAAAAAAGGGCTAATTATAGTTGAAGAAAAATGTGTCTCATGGAATTTTTGGAGAAATCCGTGAGGAGCGAGGAATGTTTTGAAGAATTCTAATTAGAATATTGGGGGACAAACATATGTACATATATATTCATAGTTGGACATTTCAAATCGAACTCGTGCTGAGCCTGGGTTCGAGTTCTCCCAGAGCCCCTCAACAAATAGGGTTGTAATCTGGGAAAAACTAAAATTGGCAAATACCGGTAAAATCCAAAGATAAATACCATTTTGGACTCAAACAACCCAGCTGCTCGAAAAACCGTCCAACTGGCTGGGGCATTGTGAGACGCGTAATGTAATGTATTCAGTGGACATTTTTAACCTTTTTCCCGGGAAACCCGTTTTTCCGATCCCCCTTGTAAAAAATCCCAACTCTGTTCAAAAAGCTGGCTCGAAAGTCACTGAACTGAATCTCAGATTAGATCTTTCAGCAAACGCATTTTTTTCCACAGCCTCCAGATTTCAGAACCGTTTAAGCAAAAGCTGCTTATAAGCCTTAAGTGGATTTTGCCTCGTCTGGAATTCTGGAAAAAACGGATGACGATGATGACAATGACACGGAATCTCCATAAATGGCCTTTGCCTTACTCAATACTCAACCCCACTTCAGCAATCAACCCTCACTCTTCCTCATATGGATGGATGTAATATCATCTTTCAAGAAGGAAATTTTTCTAATCTCTTTTTATTCATTTTTATGTGACATGAAAGGAAGCAAAAGAAGCTGTTGCATTATTAGTGTCACAGACAGACAAATATTTCCTAATAAAAAATCCATTTCAGGGATGAAATTTTTACAAGCAAGGCTGAAAGCCAGAAGAGATTGTCAAATTTAAAAAAAGAATTTTGTCATTTTCAGTTCACTGGAGACCACATTACTTATATATGATATTTTATGGGGTGATGTGACGCGAGGGGAAAGGGGAGGAATTGAGTGTGAGATTTTAAAGCAAAGACTCTGCATTTTATTTATAGATGTGACGACGATCTCCGGATTAGATAAGAACTGGAGCTGAAGGAGGGTGAAGAAGGGTTGCATATTGCAGTTTGGAAGATTTGGAAATATTTTGTGTAGAGTGACCTTTACTTTGGCCTCTGCAGTGTCTGAATGGAGTCGAATGGAGTATGGCACAACTTCACTAGCCAAACCCAAAGACAAAGACATGACTGTTGAAATCGAACAAAAATCAAGCCGAGCAAAAAAAGAGACGGAGAACATGACTCCAGTGAAGCTACAAACTAACTTTGATTTTTTATGGATGTCTGAGCATTCTCAAGACTTTTTTTTAAAAAGCATGAAGAATGGATCGTGACTCTTCAGTCTTGTCGTCTGCTGGTGCACAAAATACTGGATGCTGGAAGAGTATTAAAAACTGCTAATAAAAACATCTTGGTTGACGAGGATATTTTGTCCATTCCTTAGGCGTCAATACTTTTTGTTTATGTTATGCTATGTAGTATTATTATCTGAGTGTTAAAAAACGCATATTTTTATGGCTTTCTGGTGGCTTTGAATATTTTTATGAGATATTTGGTGTCACATGTAAATGGGACTCAAAAGCTACTTAAACTTAGAAAGCTCAAGCTGTATATTGGCATTAGTTGTCATGTGGCTTATCATTTCTCAAAAAATCGATACTGAAAACTAAAAGCTCAATTTACAAATTCGTATGATGATCTTTGACATCTCTATGTTCTACAGTGTGTTTCATAATTAGGAGAAGGAAAAACGACGAAATAAGAAAAGCTACTAGACTGTTTTTACTTTGTAAGTAGTTTTTCGAATTTTAATTTTTTAGATAATTGACGGAGACAGATTTCTTAAAGGACATTCAACGTTTTTCAAAAACAAAGTCAATTAAGGAGCTGTAAACGTATTTACTTCCCAGTATAGAATTTAAAAAATATTTCACAATTTTCCCAAAAGCAAGTCTTCAAGGATTTTTTACTTCAACATTTTTGCAAAAAAAAACAAAACAAAGTTTTCTTGTTTTTCGACATTTTACTCATGTATTTCAAGTTTTCTCTTCTTAATTCACTTCCGGTTCACTTCTGCTTTTATTTCCACTCTCCCGACATCTGTAATCAGCATATGTCTCCAGTCTCCCGTGTCAATTCCAACTCTAAGACTAAACTAAACTGTCAATCTTTTCACTTTTATAAAAAAACAGTTCCTCTTTGTCATTTCGCATTCCGATTGTTAAATTGTTAAAATGTCTTCTTTTGAACTATATGCCTTCCAAAATGCTCTTTGCCTTTCTCTCTGAGTGCCGTAAACCTATTAATTCACATCACTTCATCCTCTTCGACAGTCCATCAAAGCATATAAATGCATACTTTAATGCATCGGAATTCCTCCAAGTTCAAGCAGTCCAGCTTTTTAGTCCATACCACATCAAAAAGCTTTGAATTTGAACCTAACTTCCCCTCTTTGAAAATACATTATGCCAACAAAGGTCTTTATGTGACTTTTATGGTGTATGGTGAATTAGCTTTACTCTATAACTGTTTCACACAAAATTCCGAAATTCCGAATTCTTCACCCATCTCCCAACTTCCAAAGTTTTGAATGCTCAAAAAGACACGCCACACATGGTTAGGTTGTGAGTGGAGCCATTTAGCGATTTTACACCAACGCACGTGTTTCATGTGTTCCTTTCCCCCGTCATCTTCCGATATCATCAGCTTAATTCATCATCGACAGCCCAACCGTCATCAACTCATAGAGCATTATTGAGCCAGTCATTAATTTAAAAATGAACTTGACTTTTATCGGAATATCTCTCTGCCGTGTCACTGACAGCGTCGAGTTGAACGAGAGGGAACTCTTTGGAGCATTTACTCACGTCGTCATCATCAGGGTAGCCCAAATTTTGTGTTTTTATCCTAAAAAATCTTTATTCCGTGATTCGAAAATTATATCGAATTTTGTATTTAAAAATGTACTTTTATGTTCAAATGTAGTAATATCATTTTTGAAAACAGATTTTCGTTCGTAATTAATGAATATTTTCAATTCTGGTCTAAAATTAAAGTAATCAAAAGTGCTGGATGTCCCTAATCTCACAACATAAATATGATTAAAAAGACTTTCTTTACAAAAAAAACTGTTAAAATTCTGACAGTATTCCGTACTTTCTGAAATTCCGTATATTTTGTGAATTCTGTGTTTTCAGAAAGCCAATTTTAAGCCAAGAGGCTTAAACTTAGTCTTTCACTTGCAAAAAATATAGTTTTAAAATATTTTCTCCGAAATATATAAAAAATTTTGTTTTAGTATTTCCTGTTTTTTTTCTAAGATTCCCTATATTTTGTGAATTCTGCGTTTTCTTGAAAGAAAAGCAGATGCCAAAATACTTAGACTTAGGCAAGTCGACATCCATTTGAGAAAACATGGCAAAATCACAGCAAATAAATGCGATCCTGTGTTTTCTGTGAATTTCGGGTTTGGGTTACCCCGATAATCCTGTAACCTTTTAGCCCAATATGTGAAATTTGTAGTTTGTGCGCGGCTCAGGTTCAGCCCAGTCGGTCTTGACAGGTGGATTGTCAATGTCAATGCCAAACGGAATGAGCGATGTTTATCACCGATGTACGTACATAATTGCACAATAGCTAACAGTCCAAATTGAAAGGGAAAGCTCATTTATCATATCAAGTTGATAATAAATATCAACTTTATTCACATGCACCCAAACCTCTCTTTCCTTCTATTTCCTCTTCATTTCTTTTTTACTAAATAAAATCGTATGCATGCATGCATGTTAGCTATGCATATGTATGTATGTATTCAATTAAGTCCACATGCATAATTCACATTCTTGAAATTGATGCGACTCCAAAACAATCCGAAAAAAATCCTTCTTTTTTTTAAAAGCAATATGTTATCTAGTTTAATGACATCCTCCCAAATCATAAAAAAATACGGAATGGAGACGATGACATATGTATAGAGCTATATTGGAGTTGAAATGTTCAGAGGATCGTACTCATTTCCATATTCCATACATATGTACAGGGTGTTTCAAAGATCTTGCTCTATCATTTTGTAACCAAGAATTTTGAATCTCTGTTTCCAATGGTTTATGTACGATATATTTAAATGGTAGAGCGAAACCTTTAAAACACCCTATATTTCACGTTCACACACATACATGAATTTATGGCAAATCTGAAAACGTTTATGATGAAAAATATCTTTCTGAAAAATTCATATGACGTAATAATCATGTGTTTAAATGTGACTTGTTCTTGTGTATATGTTTGTCGCTCGATTCGGAAAAAAGATGATATCTGGAGCTGGAATAATATTACATTTATATGATTATTATTGGCCTCTTGTAACCTCAAATTATCCAAAGACATTAAGGGAATATATAAAACCTCAATAAAAAATGAAACTCTAGTTTTGTAGGTATATACATATGTACATGAAGATGAACCCCTTTTTGCCTGGAACATAAAGAGGAAAAAATACAAGTACGCATCATTATCATTATCCTTCCTTCTTTCCCCTCTAACTAAATTCAAATCTAAACAAAAAAAGGCTTTATTATTTCCTCCAAAAAAAGATGACAATGACAATGACAGTATATGTATATGTATATATGTATAATGTAGCATGCTAAACTTAAAAATAATGCCATATTGCACTGTGCTCCAGGTTGTCCCCCTTGGAAAAAATGTCAC